>SZWC01012129.1:75831-88028 GCA_023375785.1 Penium margaritaceum
CAGGAGTCATGCACCCTGAGCATGAGGCCTACACTGCATCATCAGCCACATGCATGGAGCCTGGGCCCTTCAACCTACATGGGCCAATCTGGTATGAGCTTCAGGAGGCTCCTGATCTACGGATCTGATGCAGCAGCATGGCAAGATCAACGGCCATCAGAGAAAAGCCTGCAGAGCAAGCAACCTCCTTGGGAAACTGCACCTGAACACCTGATGAAGCTTCCTTAACAAGGAAGCTTCTCCCTGAACCTACAGGGATGCCAGTAACAACTCTGATCTAGAGGAAGCTTCTCGTGGAAGGAAGCTTCCCCAAGAGGCAGCAGACCTGAACCACCTGAAGGAAGCTTCTCCTTCAGGTGGTCAACTTGCCAGGACCACAGGTATAAAAGGGGAAGCTCCTCTCCGTTCACAACTATCTCAGCATCTCAGCTTTCTGCAAGAACTTAGCTATGCTCAAGCCTCTGACTCTGGAGCTCAAGACCAAGACTCTGATGGAGATCCCTCCAAGGCCCCTATAAGCCTGGCAAGGCCTGCCAGCCTGGGTGGAGGATACCCTGGAGGCCAGTCAACCTGGAGACAGCGCCAAGACCCTTGCCACGACGGCCTAACAGGCCTAGCAAGGCGTTGCCCCTCTGTGGGCAAGGAGCTGTGCTAGCCTAGCTTGACTAGGATTTTCCATGTACCATACTTGTACTTTGTATCAATCAAGATTCCAGTCCAGATTCCCAACCCTTGCCCTACTATTGTACATGGTGCACTGCTGATCACCCAAAGATCCTACCAGCAAGGGTCCTAGCACTTGTTGCCTCTATCACAAAATCAACATGGTATCAGAGCTATAGGCGGTGCTCTCATCAGTTTGTAGTAGTAGCAGCATCAGACTACGTTGGTGGTGGAGACGTTCTCCACCAGCCCTGTACAAGTGCTGAGCCAGAGGCGAAGGTGACGCCACTTCACGCGCGTGAGCGGCGTACCACCTGCACAGAAGCACGAGCAACATGGAAGAGGAGAACGCTCAGTCAGCTTCTCCTGCACTTGATGATCAATCAGTTTTGCATGGCATGCGCATGGGCCAAGAGCAGGGACGCCATGTCACAGACTATGCACAACGCCAAGCTGCAGAGGCGCAACGCTTGGCTGGGGAGGCGCAACGTATGGCGTAACAAGAAGCCGCAGCACGTCAAGCTTTGGAGCAAGAGAGGGAGGCGCTAAGGCAGCAGATTTTCGCTCAAGAGATCCTACGTCAACAGGAGCAGCTTACCCATGCCGCTCAAGCATCGCAGACGCAGCAGCTACAACAGTCACATGCGGCTCAAGCAGCCCAAATTGCACAACTTCAGTAGCAGCTGGCATGGGCTCAGCAACAGCAGCTTCAACAGCAGCAGCTTCAACAACAGCAGCAGCAGATGCAGTGGCAACATGGTTAACAAGGATCGTCTGGACATTTGCCTCAAGTAAGCCCTCCCCCAGTCGTGCAACCAGCCATGTCTCCACAAGTGCAGCCGGTAGCAGCACCACAAGGAGGCATGCCACAATCGTTTGTGGCTCAACAGCCACAACCAGCTCTGATGGTGCCACCCATGGCACACTACCAGCCAGTGCACCATGCACCAGGGCCGCAACCCTTTGCGGCACAACCAGCACCAGTTCACGTAGGAGCAGCAGTACCACCACAAGGGCCGCAACCTGTGGCACAAGGCTTTGTGCCACTCCCACATGTGGCAGCACAAGGCAAAGCGTACCAAGGCCTGGAGGACGGTGTGCCCCAAGCAGCAGCCTCACTTCATCTACACAAGCTCAAGGTTGACAAATTCGATGGCGAGAACTTCCCGCACTGGGCGCACAAGTTCAAACAAGCGGCACGGATACACGGCATCTAGAAGTTCTACAACGGCTACTACATGCCTCCGCCCCCAGGGTCGCTGTCTAGCGTGGTGGCTGAGTACAACTACTTCACCAGAGCTGCTTTCATGGTGCTGGATGACCATCTGACTCCTCGCATCCAGCAAGCCATACGGATGTACGAGGAGACTGCTAAGCCAGCTCGTCAGGCTTGGTCTTACCTGCTACGGACCAACATGTCTGGCGATTCAACATTCAAGTCTCACCTCCTGACGGAACTGTCGCACATCAACCTCAATGGCTTTGACAACATCGAATCCTACATCAACAAAGCGAAGTCACTTCGCGATCAGCTCGCAGTGACAGACGCTCCTGTCTCTGAGCCTGTGTTCGTGACTTCTCTCCTCAACGGTCTGACTGGAGAGTGGGACGACGTCTGGAAGGTACTCAAGTTCAAGCATGAAGCAGAGCTCACAAAAGCATACGTTTGCAAGATGCTTCTACCAGAGCAACGCGACCGGCAGCTGACAAAAGAGAAGGAGAGAATCCTAGGCAATGCGACTTACCAAGGTGTGAGTGCTGCCGTGTCCACTGCTCAGCCTTCGCGGAACAGCCAGTCCACGAGGAACTCCGCGTCCACCCAGTCGTCCGCCCACTCTGGACCAAATGCGAGCACACGAAGTGCACGCGGCCAGAATGCTGGATCACGTCCTGCAGTGGAGTGCCATTATTGCAAGAAGATTGGGCACATGAAGCGGGAGTGCAGGAAAAGGATGTGGGATGAGGAACAAGCAAGGCGACAGCAACGTTACAAAGCAAACAACTCAGGAGGAAAGGGGGAGAAGAAGGCTGCTGGCAGTAAGGAGAAGCAGCCTGAGAGAGGCGTGAACAAAGAGGCAGGGAAGCAGGATGGAAGCAAGGAGAAGCAGTTTGACTACACAGGATCTGTCTTCCAGCTCTCAACTAAGAAGAGTGATGAGCTGGTACGCTCCACCTACGTGTGGTACCTTGACAGTGGGTGCACTTCACATATCACCCATGACAAGGCCTGCCTCCACGAGCTGGAACCCTGCTCTAAAGGCTTCGTCACCGTTGCAAACAAGCGGCAAGTGCCTGTTTTGGGTAAAGGGAAGATGACAGTGACTGGGTACAACGGTGCCCAGGTAAAGTTCGGGGATGTGTTGTACATACCTAAGATCGCAGTGAACCTCCTCTCACTCGGGCACCTGATGAAGAGGGGCGCGCGAATTGTCAGCAATGGACAGCATGTCATCCTGAAGAGCCGTGAAGGTGAGACCTTCGCCGAAGGTCGCCTTCTTCCGCACGACATGATAGAGCTGGACTTTGCAGCACTAGCTCCAACAAAAGGGCCAGATATGCCCTTCGCAGCAGCTAGTCTCCACCAGGTTTCTGGCGCAGACCTCAGTTTGTGGCACAAACGGCTCGGCCACATAAGCAACCAAACCATACAGACAATGCCGAAGCAGGAACAGGTCAACGGACTTGATATCAAGGAAAGTGGTAGTAAGGATGCATCACAACCTTGTGAAGACTACGTGCGGGCCAAGCTACCACAACAGATGTTTCCTCTGGCTACGAAATGCGACGTCAGCCAGAAGCTGAAGCTGGTCCACACCGACATTTGTGGACCTTTACCAACCGCCACAGTCTACGGAGGGCATCGCTACTTTCTGCTCTTCGTTGACGATGCCACAAGGATGGTCAGGAGCTATCCACTCCGAACAAGAGACGAAGCCCCAGCATGCTTCTTCAGGTGTCTCGCAATGGCTGAGGGGCAAAGCAACAGAAAATTATAGGTTCTACGCTCAGATGGTGCTGGCGAGTACACCAGCACAGAGTTTGTCACTCAACTGGAGGATCTCGGCATCGTGCAACAGTTCTCTACGCCATACACTCCGCAGCACAATGGCGTAGCAGAGAGAGCGAACCGCACAATGCAAGAGACGTTGAAGTCGATGCTGCTTGGTGCGCAGCTCGACAACTCGTGGTGGCCGTTTGCACTACGCCAAGCAGTGTGGGTGCGCAACCGCGTGCCACACGTGTCGTTACCAGGCATGACACCCTTCCAAGCATGGCATGATGACAAGCCTGACATCTCCATGCTACGGACCTTTGGGTGCATGGCACTGTTTCATGTCCCAAAGGAGCGTCGGCGCAAGTTGGCGGATAAAGCAACATGGGGTGTCTTCCTCGGACAAAGCCCTAACATGAAGGGGTGGGAGTTCTACGACGTGGACTCCCATCGTGTCATCACCAGCAGAGACGCAATCTTTTTCGAGAACCTGACACGCTCTGCCTGGGAGGCTAAGCAGTCAAGTGAGCCTGCTCTACTTCAGACTTTCTACGACTCCTATGTGGAGACGCTAGAAGAGGGGGAAGCAGAAAGTGACCCACTCACCCTTCTTGATTTGGATAAGGCGAATCAGCAGCCGGTGGCCCCGGGTGTGGCCCTCGACACTCGCCGGGACGAACGCATCACCACTGGTCATGAGACGCTCTTAGTACCTCATGACAAAACAAAGGCCGTGGGAATGCAGAATGGTGCGCATGCGGCGGGGAAACCACATGATGAAGCTGCTCGGCATCCGGAGCGCCTCACGCGCCTCCTGCGACAGTAGTTACAACAGGAAGAAGAGCAAGAGATTAATGAAGCGAATATGGCTATCACAGCCTGCTCCATCTACAAAGAGGCGGATGATGTCCTGGCAGACTTCACAACAACACACCTCGCTGCTCTCATCTCAGCAAGCGAGCTACCGCCTGAGCCCAAGACTCTGAAAGAAGCTCTGCAATGCGAGCATGCTGCACAATGGAAGGCAGCACTTGACGCAGAGTACCAGAGTCTCATGGATTAGGGGACTTGGGAGCTTACGGAGCTTCCATCCGGCTCTCACCCTGTGGGGGTGAAGTGGGTGTTTCGCATCAAGACAAAAGCCGATGGGAGCATTGACAAGTTCAAGACTCGCCTCGTGGCAAAGGGGTTCACTCAAGTAGAGGGGAAAGATTTCTTCGACACCTACGCTCCCGTGAGCCGCTACACCACCGCCCGCATCATGTTGGCGGTTGCAGCAGTGATGGACTATGAGGTGCAGCAGCTCGACGTAAAAAATGCTTTTCTGCATGGTGAGATGGATACGACAGTCTACATGAAGCAACCAGAGGATTACAACGACGGGAGTGGTAGAGTGTGCAAGTTGGTGAAGAGTCTGTACGGACTGAAGCAAAGCCCCCTACTTTGGTACAGGAAGTTGCAAGCAGTGCTGGAGTCTCTCAACTTCGAGCCTTCAGCATACGACGACTGTCTCTTCCTACAACGGCCATCACCAGACACAAAACCAGACTGTTTCGTGCTAGTCTACGTCGACGACCTTCTCATCATAGGCCCGTCGGCAAAATTCATCAAAGCCACAGCGACGGCCATGGCGAAAGAAGATAATGTGACACTCATGTCCAGTTTTGAGTTTTACCTGGGCATGAACATCAAACGGGACCGTAAAACGCATACGCTTCACCTGAGCTAGCAGACGTATGCTCGAAGAGTTTGCGAGCGATTCAACGTTCTCGATCAACATGTACCAACACCTCTGTCACAGCAGCAGCTAACACATCAGGGACAGAGGGGGAGGAGCGAGACCGACTACCGTAGTAGAGTCGGATCGCTGATGCACGCAACAAGTTGTACACGGCCAGATCTACAGTTTGCCGTGAGCAACTTAGAACGCGGTAATGAGACCTGTACAGAGGTGGCATGCAAGGAGCTCGACAGAGCTCTAGGCTACCTAAAGACGACAGGTGACACCAACCTTGTTTTTGGAACGACTGACAGCCTCGACCTCAAGTGCTACGTCGACACCGATTTCGGAGGCACAGAGGAAGACCGTCGAAGCACCACAGGTTTTGTTTGCCTGCTTGGTGGAGGAGCCGTGTCCTGGACCAGCAAGCGATAGAACCTCATCACACTCAGCTCCGCAGAAGCTGAGTATGTGGCAGCTACTTCAGCAGTACAGGAGGTCACGTATCTCCGCAACCTCCTCGAGGACATCGGATTCGCTCCAACACAGCCGACAAAAATATTCGTCAACAACAAGTCTGCGATTGACCTCGCAAACTCGACAAAATTTCAAGGCAGAACGAAGCACATCGACATCCGTGGGCACTGGATCCGTTCAAAGGTCAAAGACAGCACGATCGAACTCGTGCACGTGTCAGGTACTAAGCAAGCAGCTGACTTCCTGAAAAAGAGTGTCCCGAAGGACGTGTTCTACAGGTGTGTGGAGTAGTGTGGTCTCACCTCCAGTGCCCTCTCGCAGTATGTGCGGAAGCGGCCGGTCGTGGAGGGGACGCGGAAGTCGAACACACGCAGCTCCGCCATCGCGCAAGCCTGCTTTACGCACACGGATCTCACGTGCTTCATGGTCCAAGAGTCAACATTAACTAAAGAAAAGAAATCCGACAAAGCATCAGGCCGCCATTCAACAAATCAACGTGGTTTTCGCGGACCACGGGATCGTGCGGGGCGCTTTGCAAAAGCAACTCGAAAAGACAGTGCCACAGAACAGCAGAATTTCTTCAGCGGCCTCCAGCTTATTAAAACAGCCCCAGCAGCACCACAGCAGCTTGTCCCAGCTGAAGAGGAGTTGCAGTTCAAAAACCAACTTCAGTTCTCTTTTTCGGCTGGAGGATCCGCCGGCGCAGCAGAAATCCTCGCTGTCAATACGGGACCTGCTGGAACTGCAAAAACTTGCTGCGACCATAAAAATGGTCGCGAGCAGAAGAAAAGTCTCGGAGCAAAAAGACAAGAAACGCGCACAGAAAGCTTGCGAGCAACCGCAGCAGCCGGCGCAGCCTGCGGAGCGAGCACGGCTGTGGGTTCGGAACAGCCGCACTCAGGAGGTGGGGATGCCGAGCGAGCAGGCGGAGCAGCTGGAGCAGCCCTCGCAGCTAGCGCGGCTGCGAGTTCGGAACGGCACCGGCGAGCAGGTGGGGGTGCCGAGCAAGCGACAAAGAGAAAAAAAAATAAAGGCAGCGAGCGAGGCAGCGAGCGAGGCAGCGAGCAAGCGGCCATGGATGCCGCGGCCGCTCGCGAAGCTGCCTCCTCGCTGCTGATGTCAGCATGCGAGGGCAAGCGAGACGAGGGCCCGCTCGCTAAGCGTGGCCACCCCGCAAGCAACATGAGAAGCGACGGCGGAGAGGAGGACGAAACTGGTGGCGAAAAAAACGAAAGCGCCAGCGAACGAGAGAGAAGCAGCGATAGAAGGGATAAGGCGCAAGCGACTGGAGGGAACTGCGCGAGGTGTCTCCTCGACTACGCAGTAACCACACTCACACTTTCCAATTTGTGTCCCTCACACTCGAAACGTGAAGGGCGAAACGGGACCTCTTCTTCGCGCGCGAAATCAGACCATGCGCCCCAGATTCGGTGGAAGCAGACGCGACCGACCACCGCGGACAAAACGACCAAGAACGACGGTTCCAAGTCGACACCTCGCGGACAAGGAGGTCTGAAGCGGGTCTGTCAAGCAGCAACTACCACTTCAGCGACTGTTACTAGCCCAAACAAGCAGGTCGCGACTGAAAACACTGTGGACGCCCTCCAGAACGTCCAGGGCGACTTTTGTACTGCTCCAGCGACTGGAAAGTCAACAGACGACCCAGAAATAATTTTTCTGGACGATTCTCCACTTCCAGAGGTGCCGGAAGGATGCAGGAAAGAGCCCAAGGGGTCAAACCTTCATGCACAGCTTCATCCTCATGAAGTATCAAACGGGTTGCTTCTGCATGAGGCAACCGAAAATTTTCTGGAGTGGCACGAACTCGACCCAACAATTTTCGGTTACGACCAGCTGACCGAAATGCGGACCAGTAGACCTGAAATAGGTCAGGAAGTGACCCCAGCACCAAGTCAACGGGAAAAAGATTTTTCCTCGGGTGCAGAAGCTGATATTGATATTTTTCCAGATTTCCCCCTCAGCGAGGAGGACACTAAGCTCCATTTCCTCGACGAAGGTTTTTGGGAGTCACTGGAGGAATTTTTCGGGAGTCCGCAGGAGTGATACGGTTCAAACCACCAGCGCACCAATCGAGGGGGTGTGTTGAGAGGTGCGATTACTGCGCTGGTGTTAAGCTCCGATGTGGTGAAGACGGCACTGCATTCGGAGCACTGTACGGAAAGTTACGGATTTTACGGTGAATTCTCGGGTCCACGTCTACTGGGAATTCTCTCCTCTGCAAGCCAGAAAAAATCTGGCAACCAGCCCTGAAGCAGTCTAAAGGGCCTGGTCTGTAATATAGTGTGCTGGCATGCGCAAGGAGGTTGCGCATGCCTCTAGTTAGCCCTAGCAGGGAGGGGAGCTACCTACTGTGCAGCACTACACAGCCACCCTGGTCAGGGAGCCCTCTAGCTGACTGGGCAGGAGTCATGCACCCTGAGCATGAGGCCTACACTGCATCATCAGCCACATGCATGGAGCCTGGGCCCTTCAACCTACATGGGCCAATCTGGTATGAGCTTCAGGAGGCTCCTCATCTACGGATCTGATGCAGCAGCATGGCAAGATCAACGGCCATCAGAGAAAAGCCTGCAGACAAGCAACCTCCTGGGGAAGCTGCACCTGAACACCTGATGAAGCTTCCTCAACAAGGAAGCTTCTCCCTGAACCTGCAGGGATGCCAGTAACAACTCTGATCTAGAGGAAGCTTCTCGTGGAAGGAAGCTTCACCAAGAGGCAGCAGACCTGAACCACCTTAAGGAAGCTTCTCCTTCAGGTGGTCAACTTGCCAGGACCACAGGTATAAAAGGGGAAGCTCCTCTCAGTTCACAACTATCTCAGCATCTCAGTTTTCTGCAAGAACTTAGCTCTGCTCAAGCCTCTGACTCTGGAGCTCAAGACCAAGACTCTACTAGAGATCCCTCCAAGGCCCCTATAAGCCTGGCAAAGCCTGCCAGCCTGGGTGGAGGCTACCCTGGAGGCCAGTCAACCTGGAGACTGCGCGAAGACCCTTGCCACGACGGCCTACCATGCCTAGCAAGGCGTTGCCCCTCTGTGGACCAGGAGCTGTGCTAGCCTAGCTTGACTAGGATTTTCCATGTACCATACTTGTACTTTGTATCAATCAAGATTTCAGTCCAGATTCCCAACCCTTGCCCTGCTATTGTACATGCTGCACTGCTGATCACCCAAAGATCCTACCAGCAAGGGTCCTAGCCCTTGCTGCCTCTATCACAAAATCAACATAGATAAAGACATAGANCCAGTCAACCTGGAGACTGCGCGAAGACCCTTGCCACGACGGCCTACCATGCCTAGCAAGGCGTTGCCCCTCTGTGGACCAGGAGCTGTGCTAGCCTAGCTTGACTAGGATTTTCCATGTACCATACTTGTACTTTGTATCAATCAAGATTTCAGTCCAGATTCCCAACCCTTGCCCTGCTATTGTACATGCTGCACTGCTGATCACCCAAAGATCCTACCAGCAAGGGTCCTAGCCCTTGCTGCCTCTATCACAAAATCAACATAGATAAAGACATAGATATAGATATGTATATGGATTTACATATAGATATAGATATAGATATGGATATTGATATAAATATAATTATAGACATAGATATAGATATGGATATAGATATAGATACAGATATAGATATTGATATTGATAGCCATATAAATATACATATATATATGTATATATATATTTAGATATAGATAGATAAATAAATATAGATGTAGATACTCATAAAGATACAGATATAGATATTGTTAAAGATATAGGTATACATCGCTACCATTAATTTTTCGGTACTTTTATTTACCATATTAGGTGAGTCAGAAACAGAAACTATGTTATTTTGAGGTAAATGTAGTATTTTCACGTAATAAATATTTTTCATTTACATCAAAATGTAGCTGTACACTAAAACAATGCTAAAAAAAATAAACTCCACCCTTGTGTAAATGGACTACCTGAGACCTCGCCAACAAAGCGCCCGTGAGGACCTGAACCTTCATAATAGCTACAGCTAATCAATAAGGGTTTCGAGGATCTTTTATTTTCTGATTTTTTTAATGGAGAAGCGGTGTAGTTGATGAAAATACTCGCGCTCAGCAGGTGAAAAGTAATTGTTAGTTCTTTGGTGGTAGATTGTGAAATGCTATTGGGTAGGTAAGTAGTGGCGTTGATTTCTGTTTATGTTCTTGTTGCTGGGTATATAGGTAGGTTTGTTTATTTGTAGGTTTTGGTGGCTCGTTTTCCAAGTTTCCAATGACACAAATTTCAAGGAAAAAATCTAGATTCTCGAGGTTGAGAAACCAAACTCACCAAACACCTTGTTTCAGAAACTTATGGCACATGTCGACACACCTTTCATCTTTTGATATTGAAAAGCCCTTTCAAAAAAAATTGGCACAAGAAACCCCGTGATGGCCCACGGGGTAGATCCTTTTGTTGCAAAATTCCCTTACATGAGGGGTACATTGTAACATTAGAATATACCCCGTTGCCATATTGGGTCAGTTATGGTATTTTCAGAATTTTTAATCTCGGAACAATCTCTAAGAAACACATGGAATAACCCCCTATTGTTCGGTGTGATTTCTGAATTGCTCGCATGCTTTTTTTTAAACCTTCCCTTCACAAATCAAGTTGTACAATGTAACGGCTCATCCCATTTTGGGATGGTCTCGTTTAGTTCAGAAACATTTGTATAGCAATAAAATTTCTATATTGAGAGATGCCAATGAAGTCGCAAGATGGAAATGACTGGACAATGGCCACGTACCCAATGGGGTACCTTGCTACCAACACTATGGTTGTGGGGTGTCCTGAAACGAGATTGAAGTTGAGTCTTTTTAGGAAAGAGAGTCGAAACACTGGACGAGTGAACATTAAAGTCATCTGTACGAAGTAAATAGCGGTTTGGAACATCCTGAATAGTGTGGCTCCAGAGATGTCCTAATCCACATTAGGGTACCACAACCAAGTGTACAGACGTGTCTTCTAACTATGGCGACTTAAGACGCGTCAGCAATCGGAATGGGCTCACTGCCAAGTCCTTGGAGACATGGATCGGAGCTTTTGCTAGAGAGATCCAACTCCGCAAACCTGGCGAGTAATAGAATAAAAAACGGAGGGTTGAATTTGCGAACCTGACGGTTTGCAATAGAGTTCTCGTCACAAAGAATACCCTCTACGAACAGAAGAAATGAACCTTGCACTGCCGTTCAATGGTAAAAAAGGAACAGAATGAGTTGCGCCAGACCGCATTACAATAGACGTCTAGAATAGTATTTCAAAAAACGACAAGAAAAAATCAATTTAGCGAAAAAAAAATCTAAATCTAAAGCAAAAATGATCAAAAATAAAAAGAAAGTACATTTGAATCAAAATAATTGGTAAATATGTTATTATAAAGTGAAAACATTCAATGCATAACAACGTTTATCATAATATTGGATCATCATGCATAGTTCAAATCGATTAGATTTTCCTTTAACATACACACAAGGATGGAATTCATGAAATCAGTTTTAACTCGAAGAATATAAATCTATTATACCAAAGGTTGCAATGAAGATGACATTAAAAATTCCAAATAATAGCGAATGAATACATAAAGAACGAATCTGTTCTAAGATTTTTCAAATTTGATTGCTCTCTCATTTTATTCAATGATATAAATATGAAATATTTCAACATGATTTCTTCATCTATCTACACTAAGTACTTAAAGATGGAAAACATGTGGATTTCACCATTACTAAATGGGTTGATTAAGTGAAAAAGATACATTCATTTCTTAAAGAGAAATAAATAATTACATGCTTATGATTAAAATCATGAAATTAATCAATAATAATGAAAATCAAATTGTTTCAACAATTTTAGAGAATCTTTCAGTTTTTGTATCCACGATTATATATTCACATACATGTATGTCTATTTTTTATAATACCTTCAGCCATGTATACAATTATATTGATGTATTTATCTGCACTATATATATATCTTATGCTATATATGTAGATATAGACATGGATATAGGTATAAATATAGCCATAGAAATAGATATAGATATAGATAGAGATCTAGTTATTGATATAGATATAGATATACAATACACATAGATATTCAAAGATATATATGTATAGATCTAGATATATATATAGATTCAGATATAGATATAGATATCGATATAGATATAAATATAGATAAATATAGATATGGATATAGATAAAGAT
Source organism: Penium margaritaceum (assembly GCA_023375785.1). NCBI lineage: Eukaryota > Viridiplantae > Streptophyta > Zygnematophyceae > Desmidiales > Peniaceae > Penium > Penium margaritaceum. Next base: position 87,933 of record SZWC01012129.1, read on the forward strand.
ATAGATATAGATATAGATATAGATATAGATATAGATATAGATATAGATATAGATATAGATATAGATATAGATATAGATATAGATATAGATATAGAT
>SZWC01012130.1:0-21427 GCA_023375785.1 Penium margaritaceum
TGCTGCAGGTGTGAGGTTCACAAGGTATGTAGCCGTACGTGCTGCTTCAGCCCAGAACCTAGGAGGAAGCTTGGCGTCAAAGAGCATGCACCTTGTCATGCCTAGGAGCGTCTGGTTCATCCTCTCTTCTACGCCGTTGCTTTGAGGTGAGTAGGGCGTAGTTTTCTGGTGTTCAATCCCCTGTGTCTTGAGCCACTCCCTGCAAGCTTTGTACTCTCCCCCATTGTTCGTCCTGAATGCCTTCACCTTCTTTCCACTCTGTCGCTCAACCATAGCGACAAAGGCCTGTAGATTCTCCTTCACCTCACTTTTCTTTTTGAGAAAGTATATCCAGACTTTGCGGCTGTTGTCGTCGATGCATGTGAGGNCCTTTGTTGGAGGCACACTCAGCCATCAAGCTTGTGGGATCCTTCCCACCATTTCCCCCTCGCCATTCATCCCCGTCTCCTCCCTCTCTCTTGGGTGCACGGCACTCTCGAGCCCAGTGTCCGGCCTTGCCACAGTTGTGGCAGTTTCCTTGGCACTTTGCACCCCTTCCACTGTTGCTAGTGCTGTTGTTTCCCTTGTACCCAGAGGATGAGGTATTGCAGAAGGTGCCGCTGCTCCGTGAGGCAAAGGCAGCCATGTTTGCTTCACTACTGCTTCGACGCATGGCTTCATTCCGCACATACTCAGAGACGGTGGTGTAGGAAACTAGATCTTCAGTCCACCCTCCAATCACTGTTATCATGGGGCCCCAACTTTCTGGCAGCGTCATCAGAAAGATCATGGCCTGCATGTCGGATTTCAGGTCCCAACCCATGCCGGTGGCTTGTTGCAAGAGCGNCCCTGTGTCTTGAGCCACTCCCTGCAAGCTTTGTACTCTCCCCCATTGTTCGTCCTGAATGCCTTCACCTTCTTTCCACTCTGTCGCTCAACCATAGCGACAAAGGCCTGTAGATTCTCCTTCACCTCACTTTTCTTTTTGAGAAAGTATATCCAGACTTTGCGGCTGTTGTCGTCGATGCATGTGAGGAAACATCAGCTGCCTCCATTTGATGGTATGCGAAAGGGACCACATACGTCAGAGTGGACAAGATCAAGAGGTGCGAGAGCACGCGTTCCATTGCGCTTGAAGGGTTTCCTTTTTGCCTTGCCTTGAACGCATGGCTCACACATGATCTCCGCTCCCTCCACCTCATCACCTAGCTCCATCCCACGCACTAGCTCCTGCTTTCCCATGAGCTCCAATGTGCGATGAGCCACGTGTCCAAAGCGCCTGTGCCACAGGTTCTTGGAGGATGTGCACAGGTTAGAATGAACAGCCCNGGCAGCGTCATCAGAAAGATCATGGCCTGCATGTCGGATTTCAGGTCCCAACCCATGCCGGTGGCTTGTTGCAAGAGCGTCTCAAACTTCTGCATGAAGGCGGAGACATCCTCCCCTTCACCAAGCCTCATGCTGATGAGGTTTTGTAGAATGAAGAGACGGTTGGCAAGTGAGGAGGACTGAAACACGTTGCCGAGTTTGGCGTATGCCGCGTCTGCCAATGTACAACCGCTGATGTGTGAAAGGACTGAGGGTTGTATGGAGGACACAAGAATGGCGAGAGCCTTCTTGTTGAGCTTGACCCATGCCACAAGGTCAGCACCCTCCTCCTTTGGTGCTGGGATACTTCCATCAAAANTTTTGGTCTGCAAGACGTAGAGTCCATCAACGCGAGGAACGTGTGCGACAACCTTCTTGGAAGAGTAGGAAATGTTGATGTCCTTGGTGGGAACTATCACTGCTTCCTTCTCTGTAAAGACCACTGTCATCCCATGGTCAGTTATCTTAGAGACGAAGAGCAGGTTGGCTGTGAAGGAGGGCAAGTAGACCACCCCCTCTAGCTTGAGGTCGGAAACTCCACCTTTGACACCCACTGTGACCAGCTTGTCACCAATCCCCTCAGCTGCCTCAACCTTGCCGTTGGCGACTCTGAAACTCTTGTTACACGGAGCAAGAGAGATGAAGTCTCTCTTCTCGTAAGTGGTGTGCTCGTTTGTGCCCGAGTCAAGGCCATAGGCTCCTGGCCTGAGTATCGCCTGCCCTTTGTTGGAGGCACACTCAGCCATCAAGCTTGTGGGATCCTTCCCACCATTTCCCCCTCGCCATTCATCCCCGTCTCCTCCCTCTCTCTTGGGTGCACGGCACTCTCGAGCCCAGTGTNTGTACAACCGCTGATGTGTGAAAGGACTGAGGGTTGTATGGAGGACACAAGAATGGCGAGAGCCTTCTTGTTGAGCTTGACCCATGCCACAAGGTCAGCACCCTCCTCCTTTGGTGCTGGGATACTTCCATCAAAACATCCTAGCAGATCTTTTTCATCCATGATGATCTCAAACTGCCACTTCCAGAGTGCAAACCCCTCTCCATCAAACTTGAGGATGGGCGAATGATTCCCTGGTTCCCGGGTCTCTGCCATCCCCACAACTACAACTGCTTTAGCTGCTGCACCTGTTGTTGATGCCGATGAACCTGTGTTTGAGGCCGATGTAGGCTGTTGGTGAAAAGAGGAAACTGCTTCCCCTGTAACTGTTGGCCGTTGCAAGCAGATGTAGGCTGATGTAGGCTGATGTAGGCTGATGTCAGCTCCCAAGGTAGATAGGTGCAGATGTGTTGCATTCCCCTCCTGCTAATGTTGCCCTGCAAATAGAGAAGTTGGGTGAGAGCGAAGGCGCTCTCACTGCTTGTGACCTTAGCGGTTGCGTGCGTGAAACTTCCCTAACCAGAGGAGTCGGCCCATAACCCTTTGTTAGCTATTGAGCTAACCACCTCTGGCAGAGAAGCCGCGAAACCGAAAAGCTCCCAAAGGTTTTTAGGCCTTCTTCCTTTGTTGACATGTGTCATGCACCCCAAACTTAATCAGGCATACACTTCACCTTCAAGAGTACTAACGCCTTAGCATTACATCTCAAGAAGAGCTCAAGTCGTCAATACGCAAGAGAGCATCAAGCAAGGGTTGATTGATCAGCATGCAAGACAAGTCCTTTTATAGCTGTCTGTCCAGTCCTAGAACTCAAAAGCACATTCCTGGGAAGTGGCCTCAACCAGCCACATCACCAATAGACTTGCACTGTGGGCTTGACACATAAGCATCCTAGTGTCAAGGTGACAGACCAACCATGTAGCGTCCAAGAAGCTACGGACTTTATTTCTTGGAAGCTTCCACAGCAAACAAGATATGCATGGGGCCAGGATCGACCTCATGACCTCTCACTTAGCCAAATCAACAAAATGGCCAAGGTAACCACTCACCCACATGGTGTACTCACAGGTCATATCTCACAAGAGACAGAGCATAGTTGAGTCACACTACAACGGATCTAGGGGTCATACCTCCACAAGGGGCAGAGCATTCCTGATCCGTCCTACAATACTGAACAAGGGGCAAAAACATTCAACACTCTCATTGTGCTCTGTTATGTCCTCTCGGCTTGTGTACATAGGCATGCAGATGACTGACGGTGAGACTCGATGTTGCTGGAGTGTTGTCCAGTGGAGCCGACACACGTTAAGGCCTACTCGCCATTTATTGGAGCCTCCTCCCTCTTTTGATGTGCTCAGCTTCATCAGCAGGCCTCCTCTGCGGTCGGGCCGCCGGTAGTCACTGCTACCGCACATGCTATCTGCATGCACCCAGCGTTGTTTCTAATTGTGCCATTGTGTAAGCAGCATCATGCTCTGCTTAGGGTCCATGTCTCTTGCTGTGTTGCATTGTTTGGCATCGTAGGCACTACCTGGGTTCGGGCAGTCATAACTCTTTGTTGCTGTTTTCTTAGCTGATTCTGACCGCACGACTGAGTTTGCAGCATTGGTATTATGGTATGGTCCAGTTTTCAAGCAAAATGGATGACGCCCGGGTTTTGGGCTGTCGGGCATCTTGCAAGGCTCACCGAGAAAACCCTGCCTACCAGAAAACAGGTCTAGGACTATTTTCTAATTGGCTGGTTAGCTGAGCAACAAGTTGTACACTAGTGGGGGGGAGCTAGAACTTGGAGGGGTCTCCGATTGTTACTCATTCTTCATTCCTAATCAGCCACGTTGAGTTTTCAGGTGCTTTCTGGCGCTAACATTGGCACGCGCGTTTCTGAGTAACAAACCCAGAGTTTCTAAACTTCGTCTCTAGAGCAATAGTCTGAGGTGGCAGGAGATTTATGCAACGGGCGTGGTAGCCTGCACGCTGCATCAACAACGTGGCTCACAACAGCAACAGCAGCAACAGTAGCCCGCAGCAGCAAGCAGCACCGGCAGCCAGGAGCAGCAACTCCTAATAAAAGCAGCAGCAGTGGCAGCCAGGAGCAACAACTCCTAGTAAGAGCAGCAGCAGCGGCTTCAACAATAGCAGCCGCTGCATTTGTGAAACAGCGGCCCTAACCACAGCCATTGTTGACATCAACATCCAGCCTCTTACGTCAATGCTGACGTCACTGCTGATGTCATAAAAAAAGGCAGGAGGTGGAGGGGGGACAAAACTTTTTAGTAGCAACAGCAGCAATAGATTATGCTGCACCAGCTGCTGACGCAAGCCGTCCTAGGCTGACGTCACTGTTGACATCAGCAACACATAAAACACAAAGAAAAAAGAAGGGGGGTACCAAAACCATGGCTAAAAACCCCAGTGGGGAGGGGTCCTCCTTCGTTGGGGGGACCCCCCATGGGGGTTACCCCCCCCCTTTTCTTGCAGCAGCTGCAATAGTTGTAGTAGAAGCAGTAGCAACAGTAGCAGCAACACCAGTAGCGCCGGCAGCAGTAGGACTAGGATTAGCAGCAGCTGCAGTTGCAACAACTGCGGCTACAACAGCAGCAGCAATTGCAACAGCAGCAGCAATTGCAACAGCAGTGGCAGCAAAATCAGCGGCAGCAGCAGCAACAGCCAACAAGTGTTGTCGCCGATACCCCTGATCCCTTAGCTGCCATTTAGCAACAGCTGATTGCCTTGACGCAGCACCTTGCAGCACTACAGCCACCGGCCTCACAGATGGCCACCAGTGCTCTGTCGTCGTTCACTCCTCCTTGGCATGCCAGCCTTGTTGTGTCCGCTGCCACGCATTATCTAGCGCAACAGGAGACTCAGCGCCAGCAGCCGACAATGACCTCCGTCCTTGGCCCCACTCTTGATGCCGGCCACAGGCAAAAGGACTTTGAGACGCTTTCCTCGTCGTTTTAGGCCGACGAGCAGTTTCAGAGCTGGGAGCTCAGCTTCCGCATCTTGGCGCAGGGTGGGGGTCTATGGGCATACTACACCCTCCCGTACGACTCCACCCAGGCCGACTAGCTGCATGACGTCGGTCGCGCCGTATACGCCCTTGTCCTCGTCTCTCCTCCGGCCTCCCGTCTGGCCCTAGACCCTTTCCTCGGTGACTTCACCACTGGCGGCATCCCAGGCCCTGCAACCGCATGGCACGCTCTCACTCGCCCCCATTGCGTGTCCACAAACATTGAAACCAGCTGTCTACTATGGGAGTTCAACTCCCTGCACATGGAGGAAGCCAAGACAGTCACCGTACACTGGCAGAGAACTGAGGACATACTCCGTCGCCTAGGCACCTCTGCTCCACCCCTTTAGGTTGTGCTCCTCACCATCAAGCGCAGTGCCACCGGTGTGTACTCCGACGTCTTTGTCTACTACTCCCAAAACGTCCTCTCCACCATGGCGGCCTAGGGCACCCTCATGCCCCGGGCATATGAGCTCTTCCTCAGGATTGAGGAAGCTCACCTGGAGTCCCGTCTCTAGCGCATAGAGACCCTCACATCCCCTGCCATCACTTTCGTGGCCGTCGCCTCCCCCGCAGCCGGTACCTCCACCAGCTCCCACTTGTCAGGGAAGAAGAAGTGCCGGGGAAAGAAGGGCAAGGGTTGGCAACAGCAGCAGGAGCAATAGCGGTCGGCTGGGTCCAGTAGTGGCTCAGTCTGCCACAGTTGTGGTCAGCCAGGGCACGAGTGGTACACATACCTGCTGCTGACGGACGAGGTGCGTTTCATTGCCACTATGTGTCGCCATTGGGAGCGCCGTCTTGCCTCTACCACCGTAGCGGTCGCCACCCCTGACGGCCTCCTCCGACCGCAACACCGTTCTTGCCGACACGAGCTCCTCAGTAGTATCATCTGCAGCTGTCGGCGCCCCCATTTCCTTCACTGGGACAGTCCTCCCTCTACCCGGGCTTAGGCGCCATCACTCCACACTTCGTCTACACTACCGGGCCATCCATGTGCGAGCGTCAGCTGGAGCATTTCATTGCGCTTTAGCTTGGCCTGCCTTGCCCTCCTCCCCAGGGAAGTGTGAGTTGCGTCACCTCCTGCTCGTCCCCCTTGCCATGCATGACTGAGCATGAGTTGTGGTCGTGTCGTACGTCCTTGTCTGTCTTGCCATCACTGTGAATCGATGCCACTTCTGTCATCTCCTCTGTCCCCCTTCCGGACGATGTCACGTGGCTCAATGATTGGCAGTCTCGGTTCGCGCCCCCTTCCACCGTGTCCGCGTCTCTTGATTGCTGCCATGTGACTGTCGATGATCTGGCAACACCGGTCTAGGACCCTGTCGAGACCTAAATCATCCACTCCGGAGCCACGCATCACATGAAGGCCTCTCACGAGGCCTTCAATATGCTTGGTCTTGTTGGCGATGTATTCGGGGTCCGGACGGGCTCCGGACGGGATCCGGCCAAGTGTTACCTGTCCGAAGTGACGGCATTGTTCATTTCCGTGGTCCCGCCAGTGATGTCTTCTTGACCAATGTCCTCTTCGTCCCCGGTCTTGAGCTCAGCCTTCTTTTCGTTACTGCCCTTGACCGCATGAGCATGGACATTTTGCACTCGCGTGGTGTTGGCACTGTGTCGTTGTGTCCATCCGGTCTTGTCGTCCTGCACGCCACCATCTGTGGCAACCTATAGCATGTACCTCGTTTGTCCTCCTGTCCTTCTGTCCCCTCCTCTTTGGCCGCCACATGCCATGTTTTCGTCACCAGCACGCTCTCTCCGCAACACACCCGCCTCTTGCACCGCCGCCTTTGCCACATCCACTCTGCTACCATCGACAGCACACTCCGCACCCAACCGGCCAAGGGCCTTGACTCTTAGACTTTCCCCTTGCCATGCCCCTCGGAGTGCGCTGATTGTGCTCAAGGAAAGATGCATCGGTCCACATACCCCCTGTCCTCCTCTTGTGTGTCCGCCCCTCTTGACTTGGACCATTCCAATGTCATGGATCCTCTCCCTACCAAGTCCGTTAGAGAGCATGGCTGTTATGTCTTCACCCTCACTGATGACTACTCACGCTACCACTGGGTCTTCTGCCTTTGACAGAAGAGCGATCTCGCCCGTGCCATTCAGGACTGGCTTGTCCATGCAAAGCGCAAGTGTGGTCACTCCCTTCGCCGCTTTTGCTCCGATCACAGTGGTGAGTTCATGGGCAAGACCTCGACTTTTCTTACCTCCCGCAATATACACCAAGGGATGTCCGTGCCCTACATGTCCGCCCAAAACAACTTCTCCAAGCGGTAGAACCGTACCATGGTCGATGTCGTCCGCACAATGCGGGTTGAGTCTGGTCTCTCCGATGGCTTCAACTTTGAAGCCATGGCTTACGTGACATGGGTGTGAAACCGGATTCCTCACGGTCCCCTTCCTCTCTAGTCCACGTCGTACCATCATTGGTACAGTCAGCGAGCCGACCTCCGCCCTGCTCGCGTCTGGGGCTGCGTCGCCATCTTGTGGCTGCCCGCCCTGTAGCAGGGCGGCAAGCCCGCCCCCTGCGGACAACCTTGCACCTTTCTCGGTGTCTCTCGTGAGCCCCAGGCTTGGCGCTTCTGGGATCCCTCCTGCCAGTGCATCGTCGAGTCCCGCAATGCCCTTTACTTTGAGGACCTGTTTCCACGTGATCTTGTTTGCTCTGGCTCGTCGGTGTCCCTCTCGTTGCATGGGGGAGTGGTGAGTACGTCCTCTGTCCTACCGCTTCCGAGTAGCACATCACTTACTCCCTCCAAGCCAAGAGCCCCAGTCACGCCCGCTGGCCCTTCCAAGCAAGGAGTCCCAGTTGCGCCCACTGGTCCCTCTGGGCTGGCGGTCCCAGTCACGTCCACCGGTCCCTCCGGGCCGGCGGTCCCAATCGCATCCACCGGTCCCTCCGGGCTGGCGGTCCCACTCACATCCACCGGTCCCTCTGGGCCGGCGGTCCCAGTCGCATCCACCAGTCCCTCTGGGCCGGCGGTCCCAGTTGCGTCCACCAGTCCCTCCGGGCCAGCGGTCCCAGTCGCATCCACTGGTCCCTCTGGGCTGGCGGTTCCAGTCGCGTCCATCTGTCCCTCCAGGCCGGCGGTCCCAGTCGCGCCCGCTTACTCCTCCGGGCCGGCGGCCCCAGTCACGTCCGCTGCCCCCTCCAGGCTAGCCATGCCAGTGGGGCCCACTGGCCCCTCCGGGCCAACGGCCCAAGTCGCGTCCGCTGGCCCCTCCGGACCAGCAGCCCCAGTCGCGTCCACTGGTCCCTCCGGGCCAGTAGCCCCGTCCGCCTCCGTCGGCCCGTCACACTCAAGGCCATCTCCTGCCCTACCGTGCTACACGCGTGACCCAGGCGGCAGCCTCTGACCCAAACCGTCAGTGAGCGAGCAGACCACAGCATCACGCCCTGTGGCGTCTCGGCCCCCTGTGGCTCCACGTATCTCTTCCACTCCTACGGTTGTGAGTGGGGACCCTGGCACTAAGGCCCTCGGCCTGACCACCTCGGCTATCATTGCAGATCTTCACCCCGGTTTTCTATTAGGCTACGCCATGCTTCATCACGAGCATTGGTATGCCATCATGGCTGCACTTGCACGCATCCCACCAGATGCTCGAGATGCACTTGCTATCTCAATCTGCTCCATAGCACGCTCCGAGGACCCAGCCATCCTGTGCAAGACTTGTGCCTCTCCTGAGGCTGCACACTGAGATGCTGCCTGCGCTCACGAGCTCGCTGCTTTCCGGCAGCACCACGTGTATGACCTGGTCGACCTCCCTCCAGGTCGGAAGGCCATCGGTGCCAAGTGGGTCTTTCGGTGCAAATGGAAGCCTGATGAGTCCTTGGATAAGTATGAGGCCCGCCTCATATCCAAGGGGTTTCCTCAGGTCCCTGGTGTCGACTACGACCAGATCTTTGCTCCAATTGACCGGTTCTCTAGGAGCCAGGCGCTCTACACTCTCGTTGCCCAGCATGGGTGGGAGCTGCATCAGATGGACGTGAGCAACTCCTTCCTCCATGGTTCATTGGAGGAAGAGGAGCTCTACATGGTATAGCCTCCAGGCTTTGACGACGGCATTAGGAGAGTCTCACAGTTGCGAAAGGCCCTCTACGGCCTGAAGCAGTCGCTTCAATAGTGGAACCAAGAGATCAGCAGTACGCTCCTTCACGGCAACCTTCGGCGTAGTACCGCTGACCCCGCAATGTTCGTCAGCCTACGAGGCCAGACCCTCGCTGCTATCCTGATCCACATTGACGATCTCCTCATTGCGTCGCATGACATGACTACCGTCCAGTGTGTCAAGGACCTACTACACACCGCCTACAAGATGAAGGATCTCGGGTTTGCCCGAGTCTTCCTAGGCATGGAGCTCGAGCATGATCGCTCCCAGGGCATCCTACACGTCCACCAGTCATCGGGTCACTGATGTTCATGGCAACGACGACGCTCCCAGACATCGCGTTCGCTGCCAACCTCCACTTCAAAATCGCAATCCAAGTACTGCACTACGTCATCTCTAATCCTCGGCGAGGCCTCATGTTCCGGCCGTCTGTCGTCGCAGTGGGCTACACTGATAGTGACTAGGCCGGCAGTCCAGACAGTAAGAGTCACACAGGCTGGATCTTTCTGATCGGCGACACGGCTGTGTCCTAACATAGTGGCAAGCAAGGGTGCATTGCACGCGGCACTGCTGAGGCTGAGTACGTGGCCCATGGCTCAAGCACATGTGAGAGTGTGTCGTTGCATTGTCTGTTGTCCGCGTTGCGTCAGTCCATTGCATCCAGCATGTTGCATTGTGACAATGAGAGTGCCATGGCCATCGTCGACAATGACGACGTGCATCACACACGCACAAAGCACATCAACATTGATTATCACTATGTGTGTTTGTTGTTGCATGTCAAAAGCATAAGCATTGTATGGGTTGAGACAGCACGGCAATTGGCTGACTTCTTGACCAAGGCACTGAAGCGCGACTCCTTTAAGAAGGTTGTGAGTTCGTTTGGCCTACGTCTGTGAGTGGCTCTCATTGTCCCTGCCTGCGTCTCTGCTTGCCTTTGGAGAGTCTAGTTGTAGACTGTGTCTCTGCCCACACATGTGCACTATGCTTGAAAGTCATGGGGGAGTGTTGGTTTTCTTGCATCTCTCATTATGCTCTGTTGTGTCCTCCCGGCTTGTGTACATCGACGTGCAGATGACTGACGGCGAGACTCAACGCTGCTGGAGTGTCGTCCACTGGAGCCAACGCACGCTGAGGCATACTCGTAGTTCCCTGAAGCCTCCTCCCTCCTGCGACGTGCTCAGCTTCATCTAAAGGCCTCCTCGGCGGTCGGGCCGCTGGCGGTCACTGCCACCACACATGTTGTCTGGATGCACCCAGCGCTCTTTCTGACTGCGCCATTGTGTCTGTAGCATCATGCTTTGCTTAGGGTCCATGTCTCTTGTTCCATTCCACTGTTTGGCATCATGGACCGTCGTGAGCACTGCGTGGGTTCATGCAGTCATAACTCTTTGTTGCTGTTTTTCTAGCTGATTCTGACCACACGACTTTGTTCGCAGCGTCCGTACTATAGTATGGTCCAGTTTTCAGGCAAAACGGATGACGTCCGGGTTTTGGGCTGTCGGGCGTCTGGCACGGCTCACCGAGAAAACCCTGCCTGCCAGAAAATAGGTCTAGGACTGTTTTCTGATTGGCTGATTATCTGAGTAACAAGTTGTACACTAGTGAAGGGGAGCTAGAACTTGGAGGGGTCTCCCATTGTTGCTCATTCTTCATTCCTAACCAGTCACTTTCAGTTTTCAGCTGCTTTCTGGCGCAAAACACTGGCGCGCGCATTTCTGAGTAACAAGCCCAGAGCTTCCAGACTTAGTCTCTAGAGCAGAAGTCTCAGGGGGCATCAGACTTGAGCAACGAGCGTGGAAGCCCGCACGCTACATCAACAATGCTGCTGCCCCAACGTGCTGCCTAGTTTTCCATTTGGGCTGTATTGTACATAGCTCGTCAGAGGCAGAGTATGTCGCTCTGGGTGTAGGGGCTGCTAAGGTTGTGTGGCTGCAGCACTTGTTCCTTGAGTTGGGTTAGTTAGTGCCTGCCATTGTGCTTCGCTGTGACAACCAGAGTGATCTTGCCATTGCGCAGAACTCCAGTGTCTTTCATGCCCGCACAAAGGACGTTGCAGTCGGGCATCACTTCGTGCGTGATCTGGTGGAGCGACACGTGATCTACGTCATATGGGTCGGCACTGACATGCAGCGTGCTGATTTCTTGATGAAGGCACTGGCGTGCGGGAAGTTTCTGGTGGCCATTCGTTCTGTTGGGCTTCGCCCCTTGCCTGAGAGTGGTTCAGTGTGGTCTGTGTGTCTGTCCGTGTCACAACTGTTTTTTGCACTCGTTCTTGCACTGCTTTTAGTGTTGCACGTGTATGGACATGCGTACAATTGGATCATGGGGGAGTGATTTGATTTGTGATGTTCCTATCGACCTATACAGTCTACTGTGACCACTCTGCCGTGTCCGTGCCCGTGGAGATCCCTGATGCGTACCCAGGTGGCACCAGTGCGTCGTCTGGTGGTGGACTACCAGGTTGGAGCTGACCGCTAGAAAGGAGAAGTATCAATCAAGCTCTCTATAAACTTGGTGTTGGTGTTGTGGCCACCACTTGAAAGCTTGATGGTGTCGTTACCACTATTTCCTCCATGATGTGTCATAGTGTTGCATCCGAGAGCTTTAATCCAGATGACTCACCTATAGTGATGATGATGATGATGTGTGTGTGTATGTGTGTGTGTGTGTGTGTGTGTGTGTGTGAAGAGTCAAGAGGTCACTTGCATGTGTTAGACCCATGACCAACAGGGTGTACCTCAGCGTAAGANCGTGTGTGTGTGTGTGTGTGTGTGTGTGTGTGTGTGTGTGTGTGAAGAGTCAAGAGGTCACTTGCATGTGTTAGACCCATGACCAACAGGGTGTACCTCAGCGTAAGAGGTGCTAGATGAACACAACGGGCTCATGTACGCTAGGTTCAGTAGCAATGCATAGGTAAAACATGCAAGAACATGCAAATGGGAGCAACGAGAAGTTTACTGAAGAGTTCTATTGACTACTCATGCGGCAAGAAATGCCACAATGGACACACTAACGAGTGAAACAAGCAGCAAACCAACCGTAAGGAAATGATGGACTATAGTAGATCGGTCGAGTACGGCATAGGTTGGTCATCATGGTTGAACCACCTGTTGTGATTTGTTATGCTCCTCTCGACTTGTATAGTTAATTGTGACTACTCAGCCGTGTCCATGCCTGTGAAGATCCCTGATGCGGACCCAAGTGGCACCAGTGCGTCGTCTGGTGGTGGACTACCAGGTTGGAGCTGACCGACGACCGCCCGAGAGTCCTAGACGCTGTCTGGGACCTTCTGCAGTTTTTGTGTAGCACGTCAGAGTTTATTGGTGGACTGTCGTTGCGCCCGATTTGCATGTTTTTGTATTGTGTGTTCACTACTTGATGCCGGATACATGCATGTAACAAATCGTAGCGTTCAACTTGTCATTTTACAGGTTAAGGTTCAGACGACATAGCGTTCTGACTTGTCTGCGCTGAGTTATGTTGGGTTTCGTGCATCTCTCATTGTACTCTGTTGTGTCCTCCCGACTTGTGTACATCGGCGTGCAGATGACTGACAACGCGACTTGACGCCGCTGGAGTGTCGCTCGGTGGAGCCGACGCACGCTGAGGCCGACTCACCCATCGCTGGAGCCTCCTCCCTCTGGCGATGCGCTCAGCTCCATCGGCAGGCCTCCTTGGTGGTCCGGCCGCTGGCGGTCATTGCCACTACAGACGCTGTCTGTATGAACCTAGCGCTTTGTCTGGCTGTGGCATTGCATCTGCAGAATGATGCGATGCCTAGGGTCCATGTCTCCTGATGTATGGCCCTGTTTGGCATCGTTGACTGCCGTAGGCACTGCCTGGATTCAGGCAGCCATAACTCTTTATTGCTATTTTCCTAGCTGATTCTTACCGCACGACTGCGTTCACAGCGGCGGTATCATGGTATGGTCCAGTTTTCAGGCAAAACGGACGATGCCTGGGTTTTGGGCCGTCGGGCATCTGGCAGGGCTCACCGAGGAAACCCTGCATGCCAAAGAATAGGTCCTAGACTTTTTTCTGATTGGCTGGTTAGCTCAGTAACAAGTTCTACACTAGTGGGGGGGAGCTAGAACTTGGAGGGGTCTCCCATTGTTGCTCATTCAACAATGGTTCATTCCTAATCAGTCACTTAGAGGTTTCAGCTGCTTTTTGGCGCTAACACCGGCGCCCACGTTTCTGAGTAACAAACCGAGAGCTTCCAGACATTGACTCTAGAGCAGCAAACTGAGGGGGCAGCAGACTTAAGCAACGAGCATGGACGCCCGCACGCTGCATCAACAACGCATGCTGTCCAAACCTGCTGCCTAGGTTTTCTAGCTTGGTATCAGAGCCAAAGCGTAGCAGCAGTAGCAGAAGACGGGTGTACAGGTGCCAGACAACGCCGACGGACCCCCATACGCGCTAGTGCAGGGGAAATGCTGCCAGATTTTTTTCAGCAGCATTGACCCACCTGGTGGCGGCATCAGATTGTTTCCCCACGACCACTGGGCCATGGGAAATGCTGCCAAACCTTTTTTGGCAGCACTGACCTCCACGCGTGACGCGAGGAGGTGAGCAGCAGGTCGCGTCCAGCACCTACGGGCAACTACGCACGCTGCAACGTCACCCAGGTGCAGTGATTGGCATCAGCACGCAGTAGCAGCAGTCCGCAGCAACAGCAGCCGTAGGCAACGACAGCGAGCAGTGGCAGTAGCGGCCAGTAGCAGTTGCGTACAACAGCAGCAACAGGCAGAAGCAGTAGCTCGCAGCAGCCTGCAGCAGCAAAAGCTCGCAGCAGCAGTAGCCCGCAGTAGCAGGTCACAGCAGCAGTAGCCCACAGTAGCAACGAGCAGCAGCAGCAACAGCAAGAAGCAGCTGTAGCAGCGTGTAGCAGTAGCAGCAGGCTGCAATAGCCGCAGTAGCGAGCCACAGCAGCAATCAGCTGCAGCAGCCAGTGTAGCGAGCAGCTGCCAACAGCGGCTGCAGCTGCTCGGTGCCCGCAACAAGCAAGCAGCAAGCAGTAGCCCGCTGCTACCAACGAGCAACAACTAGCTGCCAGCGAGCTGTAGCCCACTACTCGCAGTTAGCAGCAGCCCGCTGCCCGCTGTGACAGATGAGAAAAGAAAAAAAAATGCAAAAGAAATCCCCCATCCCACACGCTTTGCTACCGCGGTTGCAACAGCTGCCTTTGCTGCTGCACCTGCCACAACAGCCGCAACAGCCTGCAGCAGCAACAATTGCTGCCGCAATTGCAACCGCAGCACCAGCAGCAGCAATAGCAGCAGCAACAACAGCACCCGCAGCAGCAGCAGCGATAGGAGTAGCAGCACCACCAACCGCAGTAGTAGCAACAGCACCACCAACACCAGTTGCAGTAGCACCAGCAGCCGCAGCAGCAGTTGCAACAACAGCAACAGCACTTGCAGCAGCGGCCCCAACAACCTCCACTGGTAACGTTAGCATCCCGCTGCTGACGTCACTGCTGATGTGATCAACTCAAAAAAAAAACGGGGACAAGGGAAGGGGGAAGCAAACCTAGGGGTGGACAGGACGTCCACCGTCCTCAACAGACGTCACTGCTCACGTCGGCACCACACAAAAAAAACCAAAGAACACAAAAGGGCATCACACCATGGCTGGTAGCCCCATTGGGGAGGGGTCCTCCTCTGTTAGGGGGACCCCTACCCCCCCTTTGTTGGAGTGACTGCAGCAAGAGCAGGAGCAGCAGTAGTAGCAGCAGCAGTGACAGTAGCAGCAGCAGCACGAGCAGCAGCAGCAGCAACAGTACCTGCAGCAGTAGCAACAACAAGAGCAGCAGGAGCAACAAGAGCAGTAGGAGCAACAGCTGCAACAGGAGCTACAGCTGCGGCGGGAGCAGCCCTCTAGCGTCGTTGGTGACAACCCTAACCCCCTCGCTGCTCTTAAGCAACAGCTCAACCTCCTGATGCACTGAAGCCGTTGGTCTCTCAGACTGCCCCTATTGCGCCGCCATCCTTCACCCCTCCAGAGCATGCCAACCCAGCTGTGTCTATTGCCACGCACTACCTGGCGCAACAGCAGACTCACCGCCAGTGGCAGACAGTGACCTCCATCCTTGGCCCCACTCTGGGTGCCGGCCGTAGGCAAAAGGACTTTGAGACGCCGCCACCGCCACTTCAGGCCGACAAGCAGTTTCGGAGCTGGGAGCTCAGCTTTTAAATATGGGTACAGGGTGAGGGCCTGTTGGTGTATACTACACCCTGCCGTATGATGCCACCCTGGCCGACTAGTTATACGACGTTGGTTGTGCCGTCCGTGCTTTAGTCCCTATTGCCCCTCCGGCTTCCCGCCTCGCCCTCGAGCCCTTCTTAGGCGACTTCACCACTGGTACCATCCCAGACCCTGCAGCCACGTGGCACGTCCTCACTTGTTCCCATCGCCTGTCCAACGAGACTGAGACCAGCCGCCTGCTACAATATTTCAACTCCCTACACATGGAGGAGACCGAGACGGTCACCTCCTACTGGCAGTGGGCGGAGGATATCCTTCGTCCCCTTGGCAAGTCTACCCCACCCCCTCTAGCCGCGCTCCTCACCATCAAGTGCGGTGCCACCGACGTGTACGCGGACGTCTTCATCCACTACCCTCATGGCATTCTCTCCACCATGGCGGCCCAGGGCTCCCTCATGCCCTAGGCATACGAGCTCATCCTCCGGATTGAGGAAGCTCATCTTGAAACCCGACTCCAGCGCACGAAGGTCGTTGCCTCCCCTGTCGTCGCCGCCCCTGCCATCGACTCCGTGGACGTCGCCTGCCCCGCCGCATCTACCTCGTCATCGTCAGGGAAGAAGAAGCGTTGGAACAAAAAGGGCAAGGGTCTACAACAGCAGTAGCAACCGTCGACCTGCTCCAGCGGTGGCGGCTCGGTCTGTCACAACTGTGGCCAGCCCGGGCACGGGTGTTACACGTGCCCTCTACCAACGGACGAGGCGCGCGTCATCGCAACCATGCGTCGCCAACGCGAGCGTCGTCACGCCTCTGCCACCGTAGTTGTCACCGGCTCTGACACCTTGGCCTTGTCTAGCAGCTCCACCACTCCGGTTGCCGCGCTGGGCCCGCCGCCACATGCGCCGCCGCCGTCAGCGCCGACACAGTCATCCTTCTACCCGGGCTCCGACACTGTCACCCCACACTCCGTCTACACTCCCGGGCCGTCCTTTTGTGAGCACCATCAGGAGAAGTTCATCGCGCTCCAACTCCGCGTGCCTTGTCTTCCTCCCCAGGGAAGTGCGAGTTGCATCACTTTTTGCTCTTCTTTCCAGCCCTGCATGATTGAGACTGAGCTACGGTTGTGTCCCATTTCATCCTATGTCTCGTCTTCTTTCTTGGTCTCCGCTACCCCTTCCCATGACGACGTTGCTTGGCTTGACGATTGGCAGTCTCAGTTCGTGCCTCCTTCCACCGTGTCCGCTTCCTTTGCTTGCTACCATGTGACCGTTAGCGATCTAGCGACCCCGGTCCAGGACCCTGCAGAGACTTGGATCATTGACTCCGGGGCCATGCATCACATGACGGCCTCTCGTGAGGCCTTTAGTGTGCTCGGTCTTGTAGGCGATGTTTTCGGTGTATGGAAAGGCTCTGGCCAGGTGTTCCCTGTCCGTGGTGTTGGTGTCGTTCGTTTTCGTGGTCCCTCCAGTGACGTCTTTCTGAGCAATCTCCTCTTCGTCCCTGGTCTTGAGCTCAGCCTACTTTCCGTCACTGCTCTTGACTGCATAAGCATGGACGTTGTACACTCGCGTGGTGTTGGCACGGCGTCGTTGCGTTTGTCTGGTCTTGTTGTGCTCCACGCCACCGCCCGTGGCAACCTGTGGCATAAACCTCGCAGCTCCTCCTCTCCTTCCGTCACCTCCCCGTTGACCGCCACAGGCCATGTGTTTTTTACCAGTACACTTTCTCCTCAGCACACTCGTCTCTTGCACCGCCACCTTTGCCACATCCACTCTGCCGTTGTAGAAAGCATGCTCCGCACCCAGCTGGCCAAGGGCCTTGGCCCGGAGACTTTCCCCCTCCTGTGCCACACTGAGTGCATTGATTGCACTCAGGAGAAGATGTACCGGTCCACGTACCCCTTGTCTTCCTCTCGTGCGTCCGCCCCTCTCGACCTTGTCCACTCGGACGTCATGGGTCCTCTCCCCACCGAGTCCGTCGGCGAGCATGGTCGCTATGTCCTCACCCTCACTGACGACTATTCTTGCTACCGCTAGGTCTTCTGCCTTCCACAGAAGAGCGATGTTGCCCACGCCATCCAGGACTGGCTTGTCCTTGTGGAGTGCAAGTGTGGCCGTTCTCTCCGCCGTTTTCACTCCGATTGCGGTGGTGAGTACATAGGCGAGGCAAGAACCTTTCTTGCCTCCCATGGCATCCGCCATGAGACGTCCGCGCCTTACACGCCCGCCCAGAACGGTGTCTCCAAACGTTGGAATCGCACCATGGCCGACGCCGTCCGCACCATGCGCGTTGAGTCTTGCCTCTCCGATGGCTTTCATTTTGAAGCCACGGCCTACATGACCTGGGTCTGGAACCGGATTCCCCACGGTCCCCTTCTTCGCCAATCCACGCCGTACCACCATTGGTGCGGTCAGCGGGCTGACCTCCGCCAGGCTCGCGTCTGGGGCTGCGAGGCCATTGTGTGGCTGCCCGCCCCGTAGCAAGGCAGCAAGCTCGCCCCCCACGGACGTCCCTGCACATTGTTTGGTGTCTCTCGTCAGTCCAAGGCCTGGCGCTTCTGGGATCCCTCCCGGCACTGCATCGTTGAGTCCCGAGACGCCCTCTCCTTCGAGGACCTATTTCCTCGTGACCTCATTTGCTCCGACTCATCCGTGTCCATCCCGTCGCGTAGGGGAGTGGTGTGTCCGTCCTACCTCCTGCCGCTTTTGAGTGACACATCCTCAGTCCCTCTGAGCTGGCAGCCCTAGTCGCAGCCGGTGGCCCCTCCGAGCCGGCAACCCCAGTTGCATCTACTGGTCACTCCGGGCAAGCAGTCCCAGTCGCGTCCACTGGTCCCTCCGAGCCGGTAGCCCCACTTGTGTACATTGTTCCCTCCAGGCCAGCAGCCCCAGTCGCGGGCATTGATCCCTCCGGGCCGGCAACCCCAGTCGTGTCCAATGGTTCCTCCGGGCCGGCAACCCCAGCCACGTCCGCTGGTCCCTCCGGGCAAGTAGTGCCAGTCGCGTCCGCTAGTCCCTCCGGGCCAGCAGCCCTAGTCACGTCCACTGGTCCCTCCGGGCCGGCAGCCCCAGTCGCGTCCGCTGGTCCATCTAGGCCGGCAGCTCCAGTCATGTTCGCTGGTCCCTCCGGACCAGTAGCCCTAGTCATGTCTGCTGGTCCTTCCGGACCGGTAGCCCCAGTTGCGTCCGCTGGCCCCTCCAGGCCAGCAGCTCCAATCACTCCAGTCGGGCCAGCAGCCATGGTTACATCCACGGGCCCCTCCGGGCCGGCAACCCATTCCACCTCCATTGTCCCGGTGGACTGAGTACCATCGCTTGCCCTGCCACGCTACACATATGGCCCAGGCGGCAGCCTCCGACCCAGACCGTCGGTGAGCACGAAGACCGTCGCACCGCGCTCCATGGCGCCTCGTCCCCCCGTGGCTCCACGTGTCTCCTCCACTCCCACGATCGTGAGTGGGGATCCTGGCACGTAGGCCCTCAGCTTGACCGCCTCGACCATCATTGTATACCTTGACCCGGGCTCCGCACTGGGCTATGCCATGCTTCATCATGAGCATCGACACGCTGTCGTGGCTGCACTCACGCGCACACCACCTGTGGCTTGAGATGCACTCGCTCTCTCAGTCCGCTCCACAACACGCCCGGAGGACCCAGACACCATGCGCGAGGCACGAGCCTCTCCTGAGGCCGCACACTGGGACACTGCCCGGGCCGATGAGCTCGCCGCTATCCGACAGCACCACGTGTACGACCTCGTCGACCTTCCTCCAGGACAGAAGGCCATCAGAAGGCGCCAAGTGGGTATTTTGGCGCAAGTGGAAGCCCGACGGGTCCCTCGACAAGTAGAAGGCCCACCTTATAGACAAGGTGTTTGCCCAGATTCCTGGGGTCGATTACGACCACATCTTTGCCCCAGTTGGCCGGTTCTCCACTAGCCGGGCACTCTTCAGCCTCGTCGCCCAACATGGGTGGGAGCTGCATCAGATGGTTGTGCGTAACGCTTTTCTCCATGGTTCACTTGAGGGTGAGGAGCTCTACATGGTGCAGCCCCCAGGCTTCGACGATGGCACTGGGAGAGTCTGGCGACTGCCCAAGGCCCTTTCTGGCCTGAAGCAGTCGCCTCGGTGCTGGAACCAAGAAATCAGCAGTACGCTCCTTTGTGGCGGGCTCCAACGCAGCACCGCTGACCACGCACTGTTTGTCAATCCGTGAGGCCAAGCTTTTGCCGCTGTTCTGGTTTACGTCGACGATCTGCTCATTACATCGCCAGACACGGCTGCCATCCAGCGTGTCAAGGACCTGCTGCACGCCGCCTACCAGATGAAGGACCTCGGATCTGCCAGAGTCTTCTTGGGCATGGAGCTCGGGCATGATCACTCCCAGGGCGTCCTGCACATCCACCAGGCCGCCTATATGCAGACACTGTCCACCCGCTATGTAGAGGACCTGCCACTCGTGTCGAGCTCATCCTCACCCATGTCACCCGATGGCCAAGAGAAGTTGAAGAGTCCTAACCCAGCCGTTGTGGGGAGCCAGTTGACGGGACCACGTACCTGCGAGTCATCGGGTCACTGATGTTCCTGGGGACGACGACCCGCCCAGACATCGCGCTCCCCGTCAACCTCCTAGCCCACTTCTCTCAAGAGCCGCGTCATTTTTACTACGAGACCGCAATCCAGGTATTGCGCTTTGTTGTCTCTACTCCTCAGCGAGGTCTCATGTTCCGCCGTTAGCCATCTGTTGTCGTAGTGGGCTACACCGATACTGACTGTGCCGGCAGTCCAGACGGTAAGAGCCGCACAGGCTGGATCTTTCTGATTGGTGGCACAGCTGTGTCCTGGCGTAGTGGCAAGCAGGGGTGCGTTGCACGCAATACTACTAAGGCTGAGGATGTTACTCTTGGCTCAGGCGCGTGTGAGAGTGTGTGGTTGCATCGTCTGTCGTCTGAGTTGCATGAGTCCATCGCATCCATCACGTTGCACATTGACAATGAGAGAGACATGGCCATCGTCGACAATGACGGCGTGCATCACACACGCACAAAGCACATCAACGTTGAGTAACACTATGTGCATTCGTTGTTGCATGATGATAGCATCAGCATCGTGTGGGTTGAGACAGCACGGCAGTTGGCTGACTTCTTGAACAAGGCACTGAAGCGTGCTTTGTTCAAGAAGACTGTGAGTTCAGTCGGCATGCGTCCATGAGTGACTGTCTCTGTCCCTGCTTGCGTTGCTGCTTGGCGTGGGGAAGACTTGTCATTGACTATGTCTCTGCCCACACATGTGCACTGCGCGTGAGTCATGTGAGTCATGGGGGAGTGTTGGTTATTGTGCATCTCTCATTGTAATCTGTTGTGTCCTCCCGGCTTGTGTACATCAGCGTGCAGATGACTAATGGCGAGACTTGACGCCATTGGAGTGTCGCTCGGTGGAGGCGACGCACGCTCAGGCCCACTCACCCGTCGCTGGAGCCTCCTCCCTCTGGCGATGCGCTGAGCTCCATCGGCAGGCCTCCTCGGTGGTTGGGTCGCCGGTGGTCACTGCCACTGCAGATGCTGTCTGCATGCACCTAGCGTTTTTTCTGGCTGTGGGATTACATCTGCAGCATCATGCGGTGCCTAGGGTCCATGTCTCCTGCTGTGTGGCCCTGTTTGGCATCGTTGACTGACGTAGACATTGCCTGCTGGGTTCGGGCAGCCATAACTCTTTACTACTGTTTTTGGGTTACGTAGTAACCATTGTCATCAAAACTTTAGACTCAAGTTGCAAAACAAATTTTGGCATAGTTTCGCGTTTTTAAACAACACAGTGTGTGTAAAGGCTTAGGGCTTAGGGTTTGTGTGTGTGTGTGTGTGTGTGT
>SZWC01012130.1:24535-44014 GCA_023375785.1 Penium margaritaceum
AGAGTGTGTGAGAGTGTGAGAGTGTGTGAGAGTGTGTGAGAGTGTGTGAGAGTATGTGAGAGTGTGTGAGAGTGTGCAAGAGTGTGCGAGCGTGCGCGTGTGAATATGCTTGTGCATGTGCGCGTGCATGTGCGTGTACGTGTGCGTGTGCGTGTGCGTGTGCATGTGCTTGTACGTGTGCGTCTGTGTTTGCTTGTTTGTGTGCGTGTGCGTGTGCGTGTGCGCATTTGCATGCGTGTGTGTGTACGTGTGCATGTGCGTGTGCATGTGCATGCGCATGTGCATGTGCGTGTGCATGTGCGTGTTCGTGTGCATATGTGTGTGCGTGTGCGTGTGCGTGTGCATGTGCTTGTGCATGTGCATGTGTGTGTGTGTGTGTGTGTGTGTGTGTGTGTGTGTGTGTGTGTGTGTGTGTGTGTGTGTGTGTGTGTGTGTGTGTGTGTGTGTGTGTGTGTGTGTGTGTGTGTGTGTGTGTTATCCAATGGATTTGTGTGGCAAAGTATGTTCATTCTGGATTTGAACTGTATCTTGTGGCAATATATGCATGGGCGAAATAGCTTAGATATCCATACAAGCATGAACATAAAGCTAGGATATCCGTGAGTTGAATATTAAAACAGTTGTATCCGACATGTTAACAACATTAATGTAGAATCCGGCTCCTTGACGTGCTCAATGAGATATATGCGTCATTGACCGAGTGTAGCAAGGAGGGTCATGTGATCCTCGGCGATCGCTCGACCAGTTGATAGCGATAAATGCGATCGAGTGATGGATCGAGCAATCGGTTTTATCTCATTTTGTTTGATTCAGCAAAAAGGCATTCTTTACAACTTTTTCAAATGACACGTGAACCCCCTGTTAACATGAAAACCTCATAAAACCCTACCCCCAATTGCACTCCAAGTTTTATGGTTTTGTTTTGTATGCGGGCTCCTGTTGGGCCTCACGGAAGCGGGGCCCACCATGTTCACTTCCAATGCATGGTGTGTTTCAAACCCCCAATTCATAACCTTGGCAAACCTTTTCTTTGAAAAGTCACAAAACACCTATAGAGGGCTTTATGAATTCTCTTTGAAATTGAACGACGTAAGCATGTTGACGCTAGATGCCATGTCGCGTCCACATCGCTACATTCTTTCATATAGCTTTTTTTGGGATGATAGCTGGATATGGTGTTCATGTAGTGCAAAGTAGTTCCAAAACTAGACATGGTGTTCATATTTTGCAAAACCTAGATGTGACAGCTTCATGAAGAGTTTTGTGGACATGATCACTTCCCCGTACATACAAACATGTGCATGTTTGCATTTTCTGTCCCTGTTCATAACCGACAGAGGTGGGGGGCTAACATACATAGTTTGGGGACTACTAGATGGAAGTTGTGCCTCTGGTTTATGTTCCAATTCTTGCATGTAGACCATGAACACATGCGAGAGTCGCATGATATTGTCTAAAGGGATTGAATAAAGAACTGGGAGGATACACATGTCTACAACTTTACTTGTTTAGAGATCTCAACATATCAAAACATTTCTCTGGAACTATGTTTTTTTCGCACATCTCCATCCACATAAGAAAATACAAAAAACAAAAGGTACTTTTTGAACGTGTTAGCATGGTACTCTTAAGGAGAAACATAAGAAGGGGGGAAAACACATTAACGAGAAGGAAAACCTTATGTTGTTGAGTTCCTTGATTAGGAATGATCATTGTGGTAAAAGAAAACATGAAAAGTGATTGTTCTTATAATTTGAGATAGCCATCTTTGTGCATATCTCTATTTATACGTTTATGTTCTTACCTACACATTTATCAATGTTTTTTAGCTGTAGTTCAAGCTCATGGTTTCCTTGAAACTTTTTTATGTACAATCATGTGACGCACAACATTGTGTTCGATTATCTCCAACTTATGTACATGTTTTTTCTCCCAAACAGATTTCATATGCAACTCTCCGTGTGAACAAAGGCCATATTTACTGTAGTTTTCTGTCATTACAAATTCTCATGATCGCATGAGCTCCATTATAATTGTGATTTATAATGTTTGGATTTCAGTTGTATCATTTCCTCACCACAAAAAGTGACATGATTTTTTCAAAGATGCAATTGTTTATTCATGCAATGTTTTTCTAATGGAGCATGTATGAAGTAATTCATTTTCTAAACAATCACAAGGAGATCTTCACCACCTAAAAGTTTTCGTTGCACTAAAGTGTACTACGTAACCCCGTGCACGCTCTGCGTGCAACATTGAATACTTGTTGTAGCTGATTCTGACCGCACAAATGCGTTCGCAGCGGCGGTGTTATGGTGTGGTCCAGTTTTCAGGCAAAACAGACGACGCCCGGGTTTTGGGCTATCGGGCGTCTAGCAGAGCTCACCGAGAAAACCCTGCCTGCTAGAGAATAGGTCCTAGACTATATTCTGATTGGCTGGTTAGTTGAGTAACAAGTTCTACACTAGTTGGGGGGGAGCTAGAACTTGGAGGGGGCTCCCATTGTTGCTCATTCTTCATTCCTCATCAGTCACTTTCAGTTTTCAGTTGCTTTCTGGCGCTAACACTGGCGCGCACGTTTCTGAGTAACAAACCTGGAGCTTCCAGTCGTAGACTCTACAGCAGCAGACTGAGGGGGCAGCAGACTTAAGCAACGAGCGTGGAAGCCTGCACGCTACATCAACAACGCATGCTACCCCAACCTGCTGCTTAGGTTTGTTGAAGTTTGTTGGTCACTCACACATCTCTTCCCCTTGTCTCCACCTCCATGCACACACTTGTACAGATTGATTGACATGGCCTCACCTGGAGAGACGCCAAGCTGTTCTACCATGGCTGACATCTCGGGCGGGCTTCTTCCAGGAGTGTCGTCTGACACTTTCATGGCCGTGACCTGACCCTTGTTACACGTGGGATAGATGCTAGGACCCGTACTCTCTAACTGCCATGCCCTGTATCTTGCTTGCCTTGAGTGTCTTGTGTGTAGCTGCATTACCCGGGTGCTGATCCTTGGGGGCCACCTTGCCGGGTTTCAACCGTGCAGTGGTGAGTAGCCACCGCTCAGTTTTATGCTGAGTGGTCAGGCTCGACTCCCGGGTGGCGGTGTGCATTCGCCTGGGCGTGATGCCCGTGGCGAGTGCACACTCACCGGTCACTAAGTCTCTCTCGCTCCTCTCACTCTTCTATCTTGGTTCAATTGAACTAATGAAGGCAAGTGTTCCCGCATCCATGGCGTCGACAACACCTTGCCCGTTAATGCATGCTATCACATGCTAGTCCTAGGAAGGTTCCTAGTAACTTTTGGTATCAGAGCAAGTGTGACTCTTCTCCACAGCTCATCGATCCTCGGGACACATCCCGGTGCATCTTCCGCACCCGTGGCACTCTTGGCCACCCAGCACCACCATGGCGTGGGACTCTCGTCACCATACCCCGGCACCGAGCAGCAGCATCTAGCAGGCTCTCAGTGCCGCCTGCTNTGCATGCTCTCACATGCTAGTCCTAGGAAGGTTCCTAGTAACTTTTGGTATCAGAGCAAGTGTGACTCTTCTCCACAGCTCATCGATCCTCGGGACACATCCCGGTGCATCTTCCGCACCCGTGGCACTCTTGGCCACCCAGCACCACCATGGCGTGGGACTCTCGTCACCATACCCAGGCACCGAGCAGTAGTATCTAGCAGGCTCTCAGTGCCGCCTGCTGACTCGCCTACAGCAGGCCGCACAAGACCATGTACGACCACTCTCGTAGCACCCACTCTCCGAGCCGTCTCAGCATGGAGGTATCGAGGCTGCTCGCGGTCACACCCAGCTCAGCGTACTCTCTCGGTGTGCCTTAGCTCGCACAGCTCTTCTCTGCTGCGCTCTGCAACCTTCGACTGCTCCCATCTCTCACAGTCGGGCATTGGCGGACAGTCACCCGGTGCCACCTCTGTTGACACCGCAGCCATTTTCATGCCCCAGCTACACTCAGCTTCTTCTTGAGCCGCCACACTGGATTCTCCACCTTTGGATGGGCCTCCTGATGAGCAGCTCCACTCACCCCAAATAGCAACATGCCACGCCGACGACGGGTCGGAGATCTATCACTCTTCCCCTCCTCCGGACACAGACACTCCCCTGTGGTTCCGCATGCTAGACACTGACTACTAGCGGGACGAATTGGCTCCACTAGACGAGCGGGAGGCTGCTACACGGGAGGAGGAAGTTAATCGTCAGGTGTACACACTTGACAATCTCCCACCATCTCCACCTCTTCCTCCAACCATGCAACCGCCCACCGGCACGCAGTCTTCCAGCCCGGCATTGGCCTCTAACACCACATCTGCACCGGCACCTACCACAGCAGCAACTGCTGGACCATCATCTCCCCCGGAGGTCCTAGGTGTGATCCCGGTTCTCCCGGTTCACACCGACTCCGTTGCCTTGGCAGGTGCAATCCTAGACGCATCCGCAGGTGTAGCAGCAACCTTTGCAGCGACTGCTCGCGCTTGCAAGGCTCCCACTCAGACTGCTATTGGCCGTGCTGCCGAAGCCTACGCTCACACGGCAACTTCTCTCACACTACTTGCCACTGCAACAGCCAACATCGCCACCCAGATCACAACAGTAGCAGCATCTGTTGCCACTGCCGCCTCATCTGCTGCAGACTCCACCGCGGCCGCCGTCGCCCTCATTCGTGCGTCCACTACATCGGCAGTCCTGACCCCGACTGGTGTTCAGCGGGAGCTGACACCGCACGTCACCACGGGTACTCTCATCGCGTCAGCATCTACCGCCGTGGCTGGGACTACGGTTATTGGGCTACTTTGCCTTACTATGGCAGTTGCGGGGTGGGTGGCCGTCCTCTCTTCTTCAGCTGCAGCAGTGGTGGCACCCCTCTTCACCCTGCTACCTCGGCACTACAACGGTGAGCGCCTCCTCACCCCATGCACTCTGCATTGCACCCATTCCCTACCTCCTTCTCTTTCCTTCTTCCACATTCTCCAAGCATGCCAGGACCAGAGGAAACCATTGAGGCTCTTCAAGCTGCCCTTAGCGAAGCACAGGCGGCACGCCGCAAGGCAGAAGATGAGCTGTTTAGGAATAGTGAGGCACAGCACGAATTAGCTACCACAGTGGCGACCTTAGTCATAGACAGTTTGCGGACTGTTCCAGCTCTTGCGGCTGTTCTTCCTTCTCATGACACTATGTCTGCTGACT
The DNA here is from genome assembly GCA_023375785.1 of Penium margaritaceum. Classification (NCBI taxonomy): domain Eukaryota; kingdom Viridiplantae; phylum Streptophyta; class Zygnematophyceae; order Desmidiales; family Peniaceae; genus Penium; species Penium margaritaceum. The sequence goes on from SZWC01012130.1 coordinate 29,737, forward strand.
CCTCTGTACCACCCAGCGGTGCTGTTCCCAACTCCTCCTCTCCCGCTCTCTCAACAGCTGCCTTAACTCGGGCACTCCTACCCACACGACAAATGGACTTTGAAACTCCACCACCACAGTTCACATCCAAACTCACCTTCACCTCCTGGGAGACGCGCTTCGGTGCGTGGGCCCAAGGAGAATAGCTGTGGGAATACTACTCACCCGCAAAGGCACCGTTCGTGCCACAACCAGCAGAAGCAGCCCGCGCCGTTTGTGCCCTCATCACCGCTGGTCCAGAAAGCTTGCTTGACGACATCGGTATATACAATGCAGACCCCATCCGCGGCACTCTAGCAGACCCTGTCGGTGCATACGCTCTCATCCGTTGCCGCAAGACGGTCACTGGGCATGCCCCCCAGAGTGCCCTGACCGTTCAATTCAACACCCTGCAGATGCGCGTTGATGAAACTGCCGACGAGTATTGGGCGCGAAGTCTGCGTCTATTGCGTGACCTTGGCAAGGCTGCGCCTGGTCCCCTATCTGCCTGCTTGTCCATTGTCGTAGAACTGATCCCTGAACTCTCAGATCTCTACCTACATGTCTCACAAGCAGAACTTGAGCGTCTTCCCTCCTCACCCCTCCCTGCGGACACTCCCCCAGGGATTGGACCTCTCCATGACTTTACCGCCTCCCGTCTCACAATGGTGGAGCGTCTTCCCTCCTCACCCCTCCGCTTGTTCTGGAGACTGTTCCACCAGACTGGTGGAACAGTCTCCAGAACAAGCGCATGCATTGCGCTGCCCTCGCTGCCGTCACCACCTCCTCTTCCTCCCTTGCAGTTGCCTCTACTCTCTCTTCCTCCAACTCCTCTGCAGCCTCTCATGTGACTCAAGCTACCGCCCGTGGTGGGGGCGGTGGCTCACACCACAGCGGGGGCCGATGTGGGGGAAAGGGGCGGGGGGGTTGTCGCAAGGGCAAGGGCAACTCCTCTGGTGCCCCCATTGGCTCTGAAATCACTTGCTGGAACTGTGGTGCTGCTGGCCACTCTGCGCCCAAGTGCCCAGCCCCACGTGATGATGTCCGTCTGGTGTCATCCATGCAAGCTCATCGGGCCCGCACTGGCGTCACACCCTCTACAACCGCAGCAGCAGTGACCGTGGCCTCCCCGTCCTCTTCCACCTCAGCCTCCGTCCTCTCCACCACATCCGCACCACTCCAGCCATCTCCTTCACCTCCCAGCACTTGGGGCTAGATTCCGCCCCCTGGAGGACCCCCTTACCATGGACCGCCTTCCTCGCACTACTCAGCACCGCATTGGACGTGGGATGACGGGCCGTCATCTGATCGTTCATCCGACCGGTCCTCTGACCGCTCCTCGGACCGTCGTGACGAGGAGCGCGTCCTTGAGCGCCGCCTCGTTGAGCTTCTCCACCTTCGTTCTCAGGGAGGTGAGAGTGTGAGTGACCAATGTCGTGTGTCTGTCTGTGAGTCTGATGCCACTCTCCGGGGTGCAGCATCTCGTGGGGTGCAAGGGGACATGCCTGATGTTCGTGATTGGATTGATGATTGGCAGTCTCATACGTTTCCTACACGCCTTGGCGCCCCCTGTCCCTTGTCGTCTCCTGGCTCTGTTGCTATCTGCCTTGTTCTTCCAACCACTCGTGCGGCTCCAAGCCTCTGGATCATTGATTCAGGGGCCACTCATCACATGACATCCTGTCGTTCCTCCTTTGTCTCCCTTGGCCCAGTTGGCTCTGTCCACTCTGTCCGCACTGGCTCAGGTCAGCTCCTTCCTGTTCATGGCATTGGCGTTGTCAAGTTTGTTGGCCGTGGTGGCACTGTGTATCTCCCTGACGTGTTGTATGTCCCTTACCTGGAGGTCAGTCTGCTCTCTGTCACCACCCTCGATGATCAGGGCATGGACTTCTCGTCCAGTCGTGGCATTGCCTCCATCTCTCTACGCTCATCTGGGCATGTTGTTCTCCGCGGCATACGCTGTGACAGACTTTTTCCTATGCCACTCTCCCTTCCCACGTCTTCCGCTGCGTCTGCCTTCGTTCATGTGGCACCATCCCTGTCTCCTGCTCACACTACGCTCTTGCATCGCCGACTGTGTCATCTTCACACTGCTGCCATCCAACGCCTCCTCCGCCTCCAGCGTGTTGTCGGACTTGATCCCGCCACCTTTGCGCCCCCATGTTCCACCGACTATCTTGACTGTGCCTTTGGCAAAATGCACCGGTCTCCGTTCACCTCCTCTGAGTCCACTACCTCTCACCCTCTTGACCTTGTTCACGCTGACGTGATGGGTCCTCTTCCTCACACATTCTTGGGTGGTCTAGGTCGCTATGTTCTTTGTCTCACTGATGACTTTTCACGCTACCGCTCGGTCTTTGCCCTCCACCACAAAAGTGATGTCACTGATGTCCTTGAGGACTGGCTTACTCAAGCAGAATGTGCCTGTCTCCGTCCTCCGCGAGTGTTTCGCAGTGATCGTGGCGGTGCGTTTCTTAGCCCTACTTCCCGCTTTCTCGAATCTCGTGGGGTTCGCCTTGAGTGTACAACTCCCTTCAACCCGCAACATCACGGTGTGTCTGAGCGTTGGAACCAGACGCTTGTTGACGGTGTACGCTCTATTCTTGCTACGTCCGGTCAATCTCCGTTGTCTGCTTTTGAAGCCATGTCCTACATGACGTGGGTGTGGAACAGGATACCTCATGGTCCTCTCCCTCACACTGTCACTCCTTTCGAACGCTGGACAGGGCGTCGTGCTGACTTACGCCTTGCGCGTGTCTGGGGCTGCCTTGCCTCTGTCTGGCTTCCCGCCAACCACCGCAATGGCAAACTCTCCCCCCGTGGTCGTCTCTGTATCTTCCTCGGGGTCTCCCTCTTCTCAAAAGCATGGCGGTTCTGGGACCCCTCCCGTAGCCGCGTCATACAGTCTCGCGATGCCCTGTTCTTTGAATACTTGTTCGAACGCGACGTCTCTCGTTTCTTTGGGCCTTCTCCTCTGCTTGGTCGGGCTGGGGGTGGTCTGTCCTCTCCTTCTGAGTTTTCTACTCTTCCCTCTACGTGTCCCCCGGCCCCCTCTCCATCTCCTCCCGACGCGTCCTCTCCCTCTTCCGATGTGCAGCCTCTCTCCCATGCTGTACAACCCGTCTCTCCCGCTGCCTCTGCGCTGCCCAGCTCTTCTCCTCCTCTTTCACCCTCCCCTTCTCTTGACGCCGCCTCTCCAGCGATCTCCACACACACTCCTTCTGCACTTGTCTCTCCATCTGCTGCTGTGTAACCAGCTTCTCCCATCGACACTGCACATGACACCTCCCCTGTCCCGGTTCCGTCTGTCTCCACGAAGTCTGTTCCACCCGTGTCACCCTACACACGCGGAGGTCGTCTTTGTGCTCTCCCTTCTCAATCCCATCCTGTCGTCTCTGGTGACCCGGGCCTCCGTGCTCTTGGTCTGATAACCTCTGGTATGTCTGTCGCAACTTCTGTCGTCAACCCCAGCACCGCCCTCGGCTACTCCCCGATTGAGCAGGAGTTTCACTCTGCCCTCTCATCGTCAGTTGCTGGGTATGTTGCCTCCTGCTTCGCCACAGCTGGCCTCTTTACTCTTCCACCGGAACCTTTTACAGTACAGGCAGTGCGTGCAGCCACAGACTCCTCTCTATGGGAGCAGGCCATGAAGGCTGAACTCGACGCATTGTTGGAGCACAATGTGTACGAGTTGGTGGATCTACCCCCAGGCCGCAAGCCCGTTGCGGCTAAGTGGGTGTACCGCCGCAAACCTCGCCCAGACAATACGGTGGAAAGGTACAAAGCACGACTCACTTCGAAGGGGTTCTCTTGGATTCGTGGAGTGGACTTTGACGAGACATTCGCACCAGTAGGCCGATATACCACTGCCAGGGCATTGCTCAGTCTAGTCGCTCAGCACGACTGGGAGTTGGAGCAGATGGACGTCAATAATGCCTTTTTGCACGGCAAATTGGATGAGGAGATCTACATGGTCCAGCCACCAGGTTTCTCAGACGGCACAAACCGTGTGTGGCGACTGCGTAAAGCTCTCTATGGGCTCAAGCAGTCACCCCGCTGCTGGAATCAAGAGATCATAGCAACTCTGGAAAAGGGTGGCTTCAGAAGAAGTCCAGTGGACCCTGTCCTGTTTCTCAGTCCCCCTTCACAACCGTTGGTGGCCATTCTCGTGTATGTTGACGATCTCCTCATTGCATCTCCCAACATGTCCGCAGTCTCTACGACTAAGTCCCTCCTCCAAGCAGCCTACAAGATGAAAGACTTGGGACCGGCTTGAGTTTTCTTGGGCATGGAGCTTGAGCAAGACCAAGCACACCGCACTCTGCACGTGCACCAGGCCGCACATGTCCGCAGCCTGGGGGAGCTGCTCTCCTCACTGCAGTACCATCCGTCTCTACACCCATGACTCCTGCTGGGCAGTCACTGCTGAAGTCCCAGGATCCATCCACACTGGGGGAGAAAGTTGATGTCACTGACTATCTCAGATTCATAGGGTCGCTGATGTACCTTGCTACCACCACCCGGGCCGATGTGGCTTTTGCCATCAACTTCCTGTCTCAGTTCTCCTAGTGTCCACGAGAGCGGGACTTGGAAGCTGCTTTGTGAGTTGTGCACTATGCTCTCTCCACACCACGTGTTGATCTCTTCTTCCGGGCACAACCCTCTCTTGTGGTCGACAGCTTCACTGACGGTGACTGGGCACATGACTCTGATGCACGCAGCCGCACAGGTTGCATCTTCATGGTTGGTGGAACAGCGGTCTCATGGAAAAGTGGTAAACAGGGCTGCGTCGCTGGCAGCACTGCTGAGGCTGAGTATGTGGCACTTGGCGTAGGCATATTGAGGCCATCTGGCTGTTTCCTCTTCTCCAGCACTTGCGTGTCCCCATTCGTTGCATCACTCTGCATTGTGACAATCAAAGCACCAAGGCCATTGCTGAAAACAGTGGCATGCATCACTCACCCACCAAGCACATTAATGTGGAGCATCATTTTGTTCGTGAGTGCATCGCTGCTGGCATTGTTCGAGTTGCGTGAGTGGAGACATGGTCTCAAAGAGCAGACTTTCTTACCAAGACTCTCAGTCGAAACATCTTCAAAAGTGCTGCTCATGCTGTTGGTCTCATCAATCCCCATAACCCTGGTTGAATGTGTCTCCCCAGTTCTCTGTTCTTATGATCTTGTATGTGTGCGGGGGTGATTGCCTGCGGGTCATGGGGGTGTGTTGAAGTTCATTGGTCACTCACACATCTCTTCCCCTTCTCTCCACCTCCATGCACACACTTGTACAGATTGATTGACATGGCCTCACCTGGAGAGACGCCAAGCTATTCTACCATGGCTGACATCTCGGGTGTGCTTCTTCCAAGAGTGTCGTCTGACACTTTCATGGCCGTGACCTGACCCTTATTACACGTGGGATAGATGCTAGGGCCCGTACTCTCTAACTGCCGTACCCTGTATCTTGCTTGCCTTGAGTGTCTTGTGTGGAGTTGCATTACTCGGGTGCAGATCCTTGGGAACCACCTTGCCGGGTTTTGCCCGTGCAGTGGTGAGTAGCCACCGCTCACTTTTATGCTGAGCGGTCGGGCTCGACCCCCGGGTGGCGGTGTGCATTCGCCTGGGCGTGATGCCCGTGGCGAGTGCACACTCACCGGTCACTAAGTCTCTCTCGCTCCTCACACTCTTCTGTCTTGGTTCAATTGAACTAATGAAGGCAAGTGTTCCCGCATCCATGGCGTCGACAACACCTTGCCCGTTAGTGCATGCTCTCACATGCTAGTCCTAGGAAGGTTCCTAGTAACTTCAAGGTTTTGTAGCTAGTTACGGCCAAAACAGTGGTTTTGGGCCTGTTTTAGGACAGACCTTGCACTGCCATGTGCGAGATCCGTCGTGCACCGCGGCAAGTACTTATGTCATGGACGTGTCATCTGTCATTTCTCTCTGCAAATTCTATTGAAGCATTGTGACACTTTGCCTTGTGTCTCCTAGCCAAACTTTCGCCATCGTGTGTACGACTTGTGACTGTCGTCACCATTTGACCAGGCACTGACGCCTAGTCAGTAGCTGTGTTGCTAGCAATTTCCCACACATCTTCTCACCGCCGACGTCACCATGTGGGTGTTGTGTTTTGTGCCGTTCTTGTACAGTTAACTGTGACCACTCGGCCGTGTCCATACTCGTCCAGATCCCTGAGGCAGGCAACCCTGGTGACACCGGCGTGACGACAGGCGGCGGACTACCCGCTTAGAGCTGACCGACCACTGTTCCAGAGCCCCAGATGCCACCGGGACTCTTTGTTGTGTCTTCTACATCTTGCACGCACCTTTCGGTGGACTGGCCATGAGGCCTATTTGCATGTTTTTGCATTGTATGCTCACTGTCAGTCGACGGATGCATGCATGTGACCAATCGCTGCGTCTGTCTTTTGATTCTGCACATCTAGGTTCAGACGGCGTAGGATTCTGACATGTGTGCACAGAGTTACGGCCAAAACAGTGGTTTTGGGCCGGTTTTAGGACAGCTCTTGGACTGCCGCGTGCGACACCCGCCATGCGCCGCGGCAGGTATTTATGCCTTGGACCTGTTATTTGTCATTTCTCTCTGCATATGCTATATTGAAGCATTCTGACACTTTGTCTTGTGTCTCCTAGCCAAACCCTTGCCGTTGTGTGTACGACCTGTGACTGTCGTCACCGTCTGACCAGGCACTGACGCCCGGTCAACGGCTGTGTTGCTAGGAAGCTTCTACACACTTTCTCATGGTATCAGAGCGGTGAGAAAGTTCTCACTGAGCTGCGCAGCAGAGACGCAGCAGAGCAGCAGCAGTGAGAGTCACCACTGCAATAGAGTTTCTGGGATCTGCTGGAGACGGCCGGTCGCCGTCAACGTACTCCACCCACCACGTGAGATTGCAGCTACAAAGGCAGCAGCACCGGCATGTACCACCACGCAGAGGTGTGTGGCGGCTGCGGTGCGTGCAGCCGCCCTCCCACAGCTGTAGTAGCAGAGCACCAGCAGCAGAGGCGACGGCAGTAGCAGTGCAACAGAATCGTAGCAGTAGCGGCCGCAGCAGTAGCATGGCAGCAGCGGCGACAGCAACAGCGCAGCACCAGCGTCGGCAGCAACAGCGCAATAGCGGCAGCGCCACAGCAGTAGCAGCGGCAGTCGTGGCGGCAATAGCAACGCAGCAATGGCAACAGCAGCAGTGCGTGGCGACGGTAGCCAACAGCAGCGCGCGGCTGCGACAGCCAGCAGCAGCTGCAGCGCGCAACAGCAGCAGCAGCAGCGCAACCGCTGCTGCCACCGCTGCACACGCAGCTACGCAGCTACTGCTGCAGCTAACAGCACAGCTGCAGCAGCAGCTGGGCAGAAGCTGCTACGCGGCTTCCGCGGAGCTGCCGCGTGCCACCGCAAAGCGGCTCCACACGTGCGCAAAACCACGACAAGAAAAAAAAAGGGAGGCGACGAGCTGACGTCAGCATTGTTGATTGCTGACGTCATCAGGTCATGCTGACGTCAGAAACCACTTGCTGACGTCAGCATTACACTTAGCCAAGTTTTCACCCGGAAAGTCAAATGTTGCCAGCGTTTCAACTGCCCGAGAAACGCAGACGGTTTTGAAATCCAGCAAACATGACCTGTTGTTCCATAGTGAGCGGCGACATGAGTTCGCCCGACGACAAGGACAAAGGACCAGGTGATCCCTCCTCCTCTTCTTCAGGGGTATTGAGCCCTCGATCACAGGCCATTACGGACCTGCGCAGCCAGCAGGAGGAGATGCATCGTCTGCAGCAAGAGCAGACTGACGCGATCCACACGCTGACTGAGCTCCTGCGTGCTCAGTCCACGGCTCCTTCTCGGATTTCTGAGGGAGCTGCCGGCGTTGCGGCCTCCACCCAGCACTCGGCCCAGGTGCCCGTGACAGGTGCTCTGCTTGCTTCACCTCCTGGTGTGGTTTCTCCACCACCTGCGGACCTCCTTGATGACGAGCCATTCATGCCAGGCTTCGAGGATGACTCCCAGGAGCGGGAGATTCGTCTTCTACAGGAGCGCCTCCGCCAGCTGCAGACGCGTATCCGACCTGCACCTGTGTCCCCGATACGATCGTCAACTGACTTCGGTGATCACCCCCTTCCAGAAGTTTTCCCCGTCTCTTGCCCTTCTCAGCCTACGGTTGCTCTCCCCACGGAGCGGCAACCAAAGGACTTTGAGACACCACCTCCACGGTACATCAGCGAGGATGGATTTGACTACTGGGAGATCCTGTTTCAGGTGTGGGCCACTTCCGAGGGAGTGTGGCCTTACTACCACAGCCCATACCAGTCTACAGATCCANCGGTGATCACCCCCTTCCAGAAGTTTTCCCCGTCTCTTGCCCTTCTCAGCCTACGGTTGCTCTCCCCACGGAGCGGCAACCAAAGGACTTTGAGACACCACCTCCACGGTACATCAGCGAGGATGGATTTGACTACTGGGAGATCCTGTTTCAGGTGTGGGCCACTTCCGAGGGAGTGTGGCCTTACTACCACAGCCCATACCAGTCTACAGATCCAGCACAGGTGTTGACAGCAGCCCGGGCCATGCAAGGACTTCTCTACGCCATGCCACGCGAGACTGTTGCGCCTTCCGCCCCTTCCTCGGCGAGGCTGGCACAGGCACTAGAGCTGATCCTCGTGGAGGCTGGGATCTGGCATTGTCCCTACTGGCCGCAGAGACGCACACCACGCGTGCGTCACACATTCGTGCTTTCCACTCACTCCGTCAGGGACCAGCGGAGCGTGCGGCGGATTACTGGCGACGCGCCATGCATACCTTCACGCGTCTGGGGACCTCAGGGGGCACAGAGCTGTGGGCACTTCGGACGATCATGCTCGGAGTACGCCTCGAGTACACCAACATATTCACACGGTACAGAGATGCTGCTCTCGAGCCTTTCTCAGCCACCCTGTAGCTGCTCCCTTGGGCCCATCAGCTTTTCCTCCAGATGACGTCGGCCCGCGAGGCAGCACTAGCACATCACAAGACTTCCCTCGCTGCAGCAGTCCTCGCCTCACAACCATCTTCCCTCCTACAGTCACCGTCATCTACCTCCATCACGACCTCATCTTCCTCCTCCTCTTTGACCCCGTCTACACCCACATAGACGCAGGGCATTGCAGCAGCTGCCCAGGGCAAGAAGAAGAATAGGAAGCGCGGATCAGGTCAGCAGCAGTCGTCATCTAGTGGTAGCAGTGGCCATTCCGTGCACTGCTACAACTGTGGAGGTGCCCATTGCTACACCGAGTGCCAGTAGCCGCTTGACTGGGAGCGCATCACTCGCGGACTTCAGGCTGCCCATGCTGCCCGCACCGCGTCTGACACGTCGACCGCAGGCTCCTCTGGACGCTCGACGACCACGACTGCAGCTATTCCTGCATCCTCACCAGCGAGCAGCAGTGATCCAGACCCACGGGACCGCACCATCGCCGAGCTTCGTCATCTTCTAGCGCTTCGCTTTCAGGGAGGTGCGAGTGTGTTGTCATCATTGAGTGGGTCACAGACTGCTTGTTTGTCCATCCTCGTGACTCCTGATGACACGTGTGGGGGAGCACAGTCCGCATGTGATGATGATGGGCCTGACTGCATTGACTGGATTCATGAGTCTCACCTTCGTGATGTACGTCGTTCCTTCCCACTGACGGCTCAGCGTCCCTCTGATGCCGAGTGTTCCATTACTCGTTGTACAGTGACGTCCACCAGTCGTGACTCCGGTGGCACTTGGATCATCGATTCCGGTGCCACCCACCACATGACGTGTCGTCGTAGTGACTTTGTGGTACTTGGTCCTGTCACGACTGTCCNCGTCATCTTCTGGCGCTTCGCTTTCAGGGAGGTGCGAGTGTGTTGTCATCATTGAGTGGGTCACAGACTGCTTGTTTGTCCATCCTCGTGACTCCTGATGACACGTGTGGGGGAGCACAGTCCGCATGTGATGATGATGGGCCTGACTGCATTGACTGGATTCATGAGTCTCACCTTCGTGATGTACGTCGTTCCTTCCCACTGACGGCTCAGCGTCCCTCTGATGCCGAGTGTTCCATTACTCGTTGTACAGTGACGTCCACCAGTCGTGACTCCGGTGGCACTTGGATCATCAATTCCGGTGCCACCCACCACATGACGTGTTGTCGTAGTGACTTTGTGGTACTTGGTCCTGTCACGACTGTCCGTTCTGTTCGTACAAGCTCTGGTCAGTCCTTACCGGTCTACGGTGTTGGGGTTGTATGCTTTGATGGTCCATATGGCCCCCTGTATCTCTCTGACGTGCTGTTTGTGCCTGATCTTGAGCTCAGTCTGCTCTCTGTGTGTGCCTGCACTCTGATGGGTCTCTCCGTTGAGCATACCGTTGATTGAGCGACGGTGACTGCTCTTGACACCCGTAGCATTGTCCTGCGTGCTTCAGTCGTAGATGATTTGTACCGCATTGCTTGGCCATCCTCCCCTTGCTCTCCCCCTTCATCTGGTCGTGTTTTTGTCACTGGTGTTCTATCCCCAAAACACCAGAGGTTGCTTCACCGACGTCTGTGTCATGTGGGCTCCGACACTGTGTCGAAGCTCATACGGACACAGCCCGCTCTTGGCCTTGACGTGGCTTCTTTCGAGAAGCCACCCAAGACCGACTGCCTTTTTTGCGCTCAGGGAAAGATGCACCGGTGCACTTATCCTGATTCGCGTTCCCGAGCGCTGAGGCCACTCGAGTTGGTCCACTCGGACCTGCTTGGACCTCTCCCGGTTGAGTCCTTGTCCGACAGAGGCCGGTATGTTCTGACGCTGACTAATGCCTTCACCCGGATGCGGTGGGTCTACAGTCTGCGTTAGAAGAGCGACGCCGCCCTTGCGGTTCGGCTCTAGTTCGTGATGGCTGAGCGTCAGTCTCGTCACACGTTACATACCTTTTGCTCAGATTGCGGCAGCGAGTTCCTCGGTGAGATGGACTCCTTCTTTGCTGAGCACGGCATTTTTCACCAGGTCTCCGCTCCTGCTACCCCACAGCAGAGCGGTGTCTCTGAGCGCTGGAACCGAACCATGGAGTATGCGGTCCGCGTTATGCAGTCTGAGTGCGGTGTCCCGGAGTCCTTCGCCTTCGAGGGCTTTGCCCACATGACTTCGGTCTGGAACCGCCTCCCGCATGGTCCGCTTCCAGCTCATGTTACACCGTACGAGCTCTGGTTTGGCCACCGTGCTGATCTTCGTCTCGCACGCGTCTGGGGTTCCCTGGACTCTGTGTGGTACACCGAGGACCAGCAGGGGTCCAAGGTTTCCCCTCGGGGTCGCTTGTGTGCTTTCATCGGCATCTCCTTGCGGTCGAAGGCCTGGCGCTTTTGGGACCCCACTCGCCGTCGTGTCATTGAGTCCCGTGACGCGCTGTTTTTTTAGTCACTCACCTATCGTGATCTGACTTCGATCACAACCCTCTCTGCGGCTCATGTCCCTTCTTGTGAGGGTCCTCGGCGGATGGGGGAGACTTCTCTGCCAGCGACCATTTCTTGTCACGCTGATGTGTCCGCTCTAGTCCCCTCTCGATCTCCAGCACTTAATGATCCGGCTATCATTGCCGTTGGTCCAGAGATCCCGCCTGTTCAGCCTGTTTCACACCCCACAGGTACCGCTGCTCTCACGCCTCCTCCTGCATCACCACCTGTGTCCACTGGCACCCCTGCTCCGGCGTCTGACCCAGCCCAACCCACTCCTATCCCTACGTCGGCAAAACACTCATGTCTCAGTGTCCGGGCCAGCCTTGCCCGCTGTCACCCCCAGCTCAGTGTCCCCCACACACGCATCTCCTCGCACGGCATCTCCGGCTGCCTCGTCTCAGCCCTCACCAGCTGTGGTCGTACCTGTCCCTGTGGTCGTACCCGTTCCTGAGCCCGAGATGCGCCCCTTGACCTCCGGTTACTCCCGTGAGCCCGGTGGTCGCCTTCGACCACTGGATTCCGGAGCTCAGCAAGCGTCGGGTCCCGGACCAAGGCGTTCCTCTCGCAGCATCGCGAGCAATGATCCAGGCACAAAGGCCTTAGGCCTGAGTGTCCGCACTGAGCTTTCAGAGGTACACCCAGCGTGCCCCATAGGGCACAACTTGGTCACTCTCGAGTTCCATATCGCCTGTGACGCAGCAGCTGATCTCGTGGCCGTCAGGCCTGACACTGAGGCGTGTGCACTTGCCACGCAGAGTTCCCCCTCTATGGCGCCTGACTCGGGCACATTGAGGGAGGCTTTCTCATCGCAAAATGCTGATGCCTGGCGAGCTGCTTGCGAGGATGAGCTTCGCGCTATCCGAGAGCACAGAGTCTACGAGCTGGTCGACCTTCCCCCTGGGAGGAAGGCGATTCAGGTCAAGTGGGTCTTTCGCAAGAAGGTGAAGCCGGATGGCTCACTGGAACGCTACAAGGCCCACTTGGTTGTCAAGGGGTTCTCTCAGATTGAGGGAGTTGGTTACACTGACACCTTTGCCCCTGTCGGCCGCATGACCTCAGCTTGAGCTCTGTTCGGTGTAGTGGCTCAGCATGACTAGGAACTACACCAGATGGATGTGAACAACGCGTTCCTCCATGGCTCTTTGGATGAGGAGATCTACGTGGCTCAAGGTCTGGCGCTTGCACAAGTCCTTGTACGGCCTCAAGCAGTCTCCACGGTGTTGGAACCGGGAGATCACTGGCACCTTGACTCGTGCAGGATACGTACAGAGCCCTCACTCTTCATCCTACCGACACCCGAGCGGTTCACCGCCATCCTGGTCTATGTTGATGACCTTGTAATCGCGTCTCCGTCCCTGGAGGCCGTGAAGGAGGCCAAGGCTGTCGTGCAGACCGCCTACAGGATGAAGGACCTCGGTCCTCCATCGGTGTTTCTTGGTGTGGAGATCGTGCGAGATCGCAGACATCGGACACTCGTGCTGCATCAGGCCCGATACGCACGAGTCGTGGGGGAGCGCTTTAGCGATCTCCTTGGTGCAGTGCCCACTGCTTCCACACACCTCACACCTGATGGGCAGGATGCCCTGAAGGTGGATGACCCTACACAGCTGGGGGAGACAGTGGACGTGACCTTGCACCTCCGTCTTATCGGATCTCTGATGTACCTGGCCACTACCACGCGTCCCGACATCGCGTTCGCCGTCAACCTCCTCGCTCAGTTCTCGCAGGCTCCACGTGCGAGAGCTCTTCAAGCGGCTGTGCGAGTGGTACGGAACGTGGTCTCCACGCCGTATCTCAGACTCTACTTTCGTCAGCAGTGTTCGGTGGTCCTTGACGGCTACACTTACAGCGACTGAGCTTGGAGCCCTGACGGGCGCAGTTGCACTGGCTACGTGTTTCTGCTCGGTGGTACCGCTTTGTCTTGGCAAAGCAGGAAGCAGGGCAACATCGCACGTAGCTCGTCGGAGGCGGAGTATGTGGCTTTGGGAGCAGGGGCTGCTGAGGCAGTTTGGCTGCAGCGCTTGTTCCTTGAGCTCGGGAAGTCAGTACCCGCCATTGTGTTGCGTTGCGACAACCAGAGTGCTCTCGCAATTGGGGAGAACTCTGGAGTTTTTCATGCTCGCACAAAGCACATTGCGGTTGAGCATCACTTCGTTCGTGATCTGGTGGAGCGACGCGTGATCTCCATCATGTGGGTTGGCACTGACTTGTAGCGTGCTGATTTCTTGACGAAGGCACTTGCCCGCGGAAAGTTTCTGGTGGCCATTCGTTCTGTTGGGCTTCGCTCCGTGCGTGACGGTGGTTGAGTGTGGGATATACGTTTGCGTCTCATCTGTCTGTGTCACTCACTATGTGGTTGTACCAGTGCTGCACGCGTATAGACATGCGTACCATCGGGTCATGGGGGAGTGTTGTGTTTTGTGCCGTTCTTATACAGTTAACTGTGACCACTCGGCCGTGTCCATACTCGTCCAGATCCCTGAGGCAGGCAACCCTGGTGACATCGGCGTGATGACAGGCGGCGGACTACCCGCTTGGAGCTGACCGACCACTGTTCCAGAGCCCCAGATGCCACCGGGACTCTTTGCTGTGTCTTCTACGTCTTGCAGGCGCCTTTCGGCGGACTGGCCATGAGGCCTATTTGCATGTTTTTGCATTGTATGCTCACTGTCAGTGGACGGATGCATGCATTTGACCAGTCGTTGCGTCCGTCTTTTGATTATGCACGTCTAGGTTCAGACGGCGTAGGATTCTGACATGTGTGCATAGAGTTACGGCCAAAACAGTGGTTTTGGGCCGGTTTTA
>SZWC01012130.1:50731-60810 GCA_023375785.1 Penium margaritaceum
CCCCGCCCCCACGCGCTCCCTTCGAGGCCCCACACCACCCTGCACCAATGAACCTGCACTCGGAGAAGAAGAGCAATTTCACGGCGACCATTCTCCGCGACGGCAGAGAAACGGACGCGCTCGCGCCATGCCTTTCCCGCCAGCCCAGCACTAGGCAAACGTGAACGTCCCGCGCCACCCAACGACGACACCACCACCAGTCATCGCGCGCCGCCCAACCCGACGCGAAGTTGGAGTGACGAATGCCACCACAGACCACCTAGGTGGTCAGTAGGTGGTCAGTAGTGCTAGGTTTTTTGGGTTCCATAGTAACTCTATTACAATCGCTTCGCGTGCCAAACGACGCTGAAGAAAATCGTGATTGGTGGATCGGTCATTTTCCTGACGTATCCACCAATCAGGGTGAGAAGAATTGTCGGACTGTATGCCCCCCCACGTCCGCGGACTCACAGCTTGGGTCGGCCCACAAGAAAAAAATCATGCACATCGACCTAGATGTCCGGACAGCCCCGGATAGTAGGGAATGACCAGTCCGACGCCAAGACAAAAGGGTAAGGACTGTACGTTGGGTTGGGTCCAGCCCCTCGAGTCCACTGGCGAGAAGAATTTAATGTTGTTTTTTCCCCTCTATGTCGCTTGTAGAGCGAAAACGTTTTGACGTTTTTGCCATGTAAGTCAAAACTGCTTTCCAAACCATGACCATGCCAGCTGGCACGGTCAAGTTTGGATCCCCTCTACCGACTTCTACACTGGCATCAGAGCCAGTCGTCTTTCGACTGCAGCCCTAGCACACACTCGTCTAATGGCATCACCCAGTCGAGCCGACCGCGACAAGTCTACCACGTGAGACGCGCTAGGAGACCCGAATGAGGGTTGCGAACTCCACAGATTTCGCTTTTACACCCTCGCTTGGCATACAATTGTAAACACGGTCGCAGAAGCGTCCTGACGCGCGCAACGGGCCCCGGCAGAAAGGCAAGACAGTCAGCTTCGACAGCAGCCACCTCCGCCGCGACAGCAAGGGCCCCTGCTGCGAAAGCAACTTCTAGGCTGTGGGGAAAGGCGAACTGAGCCGCCACCCACGTTTTTCCGCTCCGTGGAGGTCGTCGTCGTCCAAGAGGAGCCAGAAACGGGACAAGAGGTGGTCTCGGGCCCAAGAACTTTAAAAATTCATCGCTTCCACAAGAAAGCTCTGATTGACATGCCGTCTTTTTTGTTGGATTCGTATTAGAAAGCTCTATCTAATTCTGGGATGTTAAAGACCTGATTGTGCCACTTGGTGGTGGCTAGTTTAGGTCATGTTTTCATCTTTGCATGTTGTGGTTTCCTTTTTGCTCCTTACCTCTTGATCCTCCTCTCAGATTGAGTGAGTAAATCTCCTCTTTGATTAGGAGAGTGGTGTGGTAGTTCTAAGAGTGTACGGTCTTCAAATTGAGTGAGTTAAACTCCTCCTTGTTCAAAGGCACACTTGAAGACTACATGTTTGAGTTGCGAAGTGAGTGAGTGGAGCTCCTCCTTGCGAACTGCACATTAAACTAAGGGAGTCAATCTCTAAAGTAGTGGAGGGACCTCCTCCTTGGATTTTGCACTTAGCTCCACCTACGAGAGGGAGAGAGACCGGATCTTGTTGAGAAAAGAGGGTTTAAAGCAAGTACCATCGCGTAGTCGCGAGTGTGTGCTTCACCAAAAAAAAACCAAAAGAAAAGGAGGAGGGGTAGAGCGGGCTTGAGTTGCGTGGCATTGTCGAAANTTGTTCAAAGGCACACTTGAAGACTACATGTTTGAGTTGCGAAGTGAGTGAGTGGAGCTCCTCCTTGCGAACTGCACATTAAACTAAGGGAGTCAATCTCTAAAGTAGTGGAGGGACCTCCTCCTTGGATTTTGCACTTAGCTCCACCTACGAGAGGGAGAGAGACCGGATCTTGTTGAGAAAAGAGGGTTTAAAGCAAGTACCATCGCGTAGTCGCGAGTGTGTGCTTCACCAAAAAAAAACCAAAAGAAAAGGAGGAGGGGTAGAGCGGGCTTGAGTTGCGTGGCATTGTCGAAAGGCAAGCGTGCACCCTAGCTAGAACCTTGAAAGGGTCGTGAGATTCTTGGGTCACCGAAGCCATGGCCGCTCGGGCTACCGGCTTATCTACGCTCTTTGGCGGGCCGCCTCCAAAGGTGACTTCTAAAAGGAAGTGCAAGGGTCGCTATCCAATCCACCACACACTACAAAAGGGAACGGGCGATCCCGTCCCAATTTCGCCACGACATCGGGATGGAGAAAAGGGCGGGCGTCGAGGCGAGGACCGTGTGATTCGTCGGGGGCAAGCTCTTGACCGCCCCTATAGCTTGCCACCATACACGCTCGAGGTGGAAGATAGCCATGAGCACTTGATTTTTGAGACGACCGAGGGACGTGAAAAGGCCCACGAAGATCTTGGGCAAGAGGCTCTCAAAGAAACTCCCGAGCCTACTTCAAAGCCAACAGCAGAAGATGAACATCCTTCCAACATGGTGGATGGTGATGCCGACATCGCGAATCCTCCAAATTCGGATGAAGCCGCAGCCGAGGATGAGGTGATAAGTGACGAAGAACGTGACAATGGTGTAGCCGAAGAAGAGGAAGCTGCTTCCATCATGCTCGAAGCAAATGACATCACCGATGACGAGAGCGACGAGTAACAAACTGAGGATGACAGACACGAGACGGAAGGAGAGGAACGCACGACCATCCCCGGACTGGTTGGATGGCGTCGTGTTCATTTCGTGGATGACTCAGACGAGTGGGGAAAAGAGTCATCTCCAACTTGTGGTATCCACATTGAAGCTGCAAGGCAAAAACTCGAGACAACCGACCCCGTGCGTGGACTAATTGAAAAGCGACAAGATGCTTCTAATCTGCACGCCATCGAAAGGAACAACCTCTGCCGGATGGGCCTTGCCGGCTCTCCAAGCATCCATCGCGCCTTCCTCAAAGCGATACGCCTTCACGAGGCCAAGGAAGATGTAACGAGGCTGAAAGACAACCTGATTAGCGATGACTACAACATCATCGTGGGCATCATCGGTGAAATGGCAAACAGCCACGAGAAGATGGTTATCTCTCTGAGAACAAATGTTAGCCACGCTCACACGGTGAACCGCAAACTCTCAGATTAGAACATCAAACTCCAGAGAGAGCTAACTGTCGCCTTACATTGCGCTAAAGAAGAAGTCACCACTTGAGAGATGCTCAAGGAAAAGCAACACGGAGTGGCACAGATTTATGAGGTAGCAGCGGTTCATGCGGTAGGAGAGGCGGCTGAACGCACTTTTGAGCGCCAGAAACTGATTCAGGCTAAAAGTCGCCAAGAAAGCTCAGCCGCCAACCAACGCAACACAATGCAGCCTACCACCAGCGTTGGGCCACCGGCAGCAAGCTTGACAAGCCGGCCTATGTTTGACTCGGCTGACAAATGTGATGGTAAGTCAAATGTGCACATGTGGCTGAAGGGATTCAAACTCCACATGTAACTGAGAAAGATCCCCTTGGACGACGGGGGGGCACAAGGGATGCTGGCGGTGAACCGTGAGCAGTTTGAGTAGCTTGCAGAGATATGGTTTGCAAAGAACTAGGAGGGAAATCCCACGTGGGAGGAGTTTTAGGAACTCATGGGAGAGTTGTTCTTTCACCCTATCGACTCGCAAGCAGCAAAGGTCGAGTTGGAGAAGTTCAGGCAGGGAATCTTGACCCTAAGCCGGTATGTGGATCACTTTTATGACACGACCCAGCGTGTCCAGCCGCGACACATGACAGAGGAGGCAAAGATTACATTGTTCTTGAATGGGCTGGCCAGCCTACAGCTGAAGTTCCACTGCATTACTGATAAGGACCACAATCAATAGACGAGCCTGCGAGCAATGACAAAGCACGTCCTTGAGACGTACAATGAGAACTCGGCCTTGTGGGATACTTCGACTCCAGTGCATACAACTAGGAATGAGGCGCCGAGCCTTCTTGGGAATGGCGGAAACAAACGTCCTTTCAATGGACAGATTGGACAACCCAAGAAAGCTCGCTTCCAGGATGAGAAGGCCCAGCAAAGTGGCACTTTCACCTGTAGAGAGTGCAACGAGCCGGGGCACATTACACGGAATTGCCCGCATCACCGGCAACATGGTCCTCCATAAGGTCCAGCTGTCCGTCAAGGACAGGGCAACAGACCTTATGGGGGCCTGAACCGACAAGGGATGCTAGGACACCAGCAGGGCGGTGCGCGTCCTGTTCAGGGCGGTGGTGGTGGAGCGCCAGCGGGTGCTCTAGGCGGGCAACTCGCTGGACCCCGAGGAGGCAACGGTGCTTTTGGGCGTGCACCTGGAGGGTAGCAGCAGCCAGCCTTTAGAGCTGTTCAAAGGATTCGAGTGCGTGGGCGACAGCGGGGTCGTGGATGCTCTCGTGTGCCAGACAAGGTTGAGGGGTACGAGCACCATGGTATGGAGCCACGTGGACTCCAATAGGATTTTTGTCACCCCCAGTAGTAGACAGTGGACGACTGCCCGAGGGACTTGACGGCATGGACAATGAGAGGATATTCATGTTTGTGGATGATGATGTAAAGCGATTTGAGTTCTTGTCATCGCAAAACTTTTCAAGAATGTTTTCATCGTTCATTCAATCTGACTCTCTTTACTCCGGTCGTTTTCGTCCACTAATGTACGCCATAAAGGAGAATCTTGACAACCGTTCATGCCTTGTCGTAGTTACAAGGGAAAACATGGCTGACATCATCAAAGAGGCACAACAAGCTCATGAGACGCAGTCATTGATAGCAGTCACGATCGTTGTGCACGTACATGAAGGAAATGACATGTCACAACTGAAAGACAGGAGGTTGCTTGCAACCTTTGTACATTGTCATCACATGTGGGAGAAGGTGGGCGATGATGTGGAGCTACGTCGAAGCTCCTATGCCTACCGGATTTGCCACTTGCAGGCAAAGCCACCAGTGAGCTTGTTTGTACGGAAGGCTAGTGCTCATATGACCATGCAGTTTCGAGGAAGTGTCAATGGAGCACCAGCTCGAGTCCTTGGTGATACTAGGGCTGATGATTCATTTGTGAAGGCTACATTCTTGGATTCCATTCGTCTAAAATACACCCCTCGACAAGGAAAGGTGTTGGTGGGCGATAATCGAGAAGTACCAATCATCGGTGATTGTGTGGTACGGCTCTCCCTTGGAGGATTGAGCACAAAGACCCGTCTCCCGGTTCTTGACCTGATGGACCCATTTGACATCGTGTTGGGAGACCCTTGGTTGGTGAGCCACAAGGCAAAAATGGACTTTGAGTCAAAACTATTGCAAGTGATGAAAGGACGACAGAAGATCACCAACTCACCAATACCTCAACTTCAGAAACCTGAAAACTACAAACCGGTTGCATTGACTGCGATACAAGTGAAGCAAAGATTGCGACAAGGATGCCGTGTCTTCTTAGCCACACTACGAAAAACAGGAAAAGAGCCTGCATGTGACATCCCACACAACATGAAAACCATCATCTCAGATTTTCAAGATGTGTTTCATGAACCCCCAGATGGACTGCCGCCGGTGATAGAAGTGGGTCACACAATCCCACTAGAGTCCAATGCAATACCACCTTTCCGGGGCATGTATCGGCTCAGTCCCACCGAGAGAAAAGAGGCCAAAACACAAATCAAAGAGTACCTGCGTAAGGGATGGATTGAGCCAAGCTCATCTCCCTTTGGTGCACCAATCCTTTTTGTGAGCAAGAAAGATGGAGGCTTGCAAATGTGCGTGGACTATCGTGCGCTGAACAAGCTTACAATAAAAAATCTTTATCCATTGCCACGAATCGAAGACCTCTTTGATCAACTACAAGGAGCAAAAATCTTCTCATCACTTGACCTCTTGCAAGGGTATCACCAGATCCGAATCACAGAAGAAGATGTAACAAAGACTGCCTTTCGTACACACTTGGGAAACTGTCAGTTTCGTGTGCTATCCTTCGGGTTAACGAATGCACTAGCAACGTTCCAAGCCGTAATGAACAACGTGTTCCCTAATCAGCTGGGGAAGTCCGTGCTGGTGTACTTGGATGACATTCTCATCTTCTCCAAGACAGAAGAGGAGCACGAGAAGCATCTGCAAGAGGTGTTGGAAATTCTATGTGAGAGCAAGGTTTTTGCAAAAATGAGCAAGTGCAAATTCGCGCAAAGAGAGCTTGAGTACCTTGGACATATTGTGAGTGGTGAAGGCATCCGCGTGGACCCCTGAAAGGTGCAAGTGGTGAAAGAATGGCCCCGCCCTTTGAACGTGGGCCAGATCCAATCTTTTCTTGGCCTCTCAAACTGTTTAAGACGTTTCATGAGGGGCTACTCGACCTTGGTCAGCCCACTCACAAGTCTCACACAAAAGACAGTCGCTTGGCGTTGGACAGAACGATGCGAGGCAGCCTTTAACAAAGTCAAGGAGATGCTAGCTTCAACACCCGTGCTTGTCCTTCCTGACCCCAAGAAGCCATAGGAACTCAGGTGTGACGCATCACTTGTCAGTGTCGGAGCTGTCCTCATGCAAGATGGTCATCCAGTAGCATTTGAGAGCTGAAAACTTTCTTATGCAGAAACTCGCTACACGACAGGAGACCAAGAACTCCTTGCAGTTGTGCACGCCTTCAAGGTGTGGCAATGTTACCTGGAAGGAGCAGAAGGGGAGATAACGGTGGTCACTGACCATAACCCCCTAATGCATTTTCAAACACAACCCAACTTGTCGAGACGTCAGGCACGCTAGAGTGAGTACTTGAGCAGGTTCACTTTCACATGGCAGTACCGGCACGACCGCCTCAATGTGGCAAATCCATTGAGTCATAATCCCGTGTGTGTGGCGATTGTATCCCTCGGAACATCGAGCGACATAATTTGGTCGAGGCTGAAGGACTTTATTGGCATGGCAAACAGGTGGTGGTCCCAGATGCCAACAAGCTTCGGGAGCAGATACTGTTTGAGTTTCATAACCTCCCAACAGCCGGACATGTGGGTCTAAAGAAAACAGGATATTCATTGTCAGAGCATTACTGGTGGCCGGGTTGGAGCAATGTAGTGCAAAGATATTGTGCGGTTTGTGACCTGTGCCTCCGGAACAAAGCAAAAAACAAAGCTCCAGGAGGGCTTCTCCAACCATTGGAGCTTCCCAACGCTCCGTGGGAATGTGTGGCCATGGATTTTATCACCGGCCTCCCACAAACAAAGAGGGACCATGATGCAATATTCGTGGTGATCGATCGTGGAACCTGCATGGCACATTTCATGCCCACAACATCACGGGTGACCGCTGAGGAAACAGGACGCCTCTTCTATGATGGCGTTGTGAAGTACCACGGCATCCCCCCCGAAATAATCTCCGATCGTGATCCTCGGTTTGCAAGTTGTTTCTGGCAAGCACTCAATGAGCGATACGGAACATGAGTAAAGATGTCAAGAGCATTCCATCCACAGACGGACGGGCAGACTGAACGCATGAACCGCACATTGGAACAAATGTTGTGGATGTATATCAACCCTTCGATGGAGGATTGGGATGATTTTCTCTCGCCGGCAGAATTTTCTGTCAACAACGCCGTGAGCGAGGCGACTGGCTATACCCCGTTCCTTCTCAATCATGGTCGGCATCCGGTGGTACCCACCTCACTAGTGAAGCGCGGGGGCGGCGGTGATCAGGTTCCCTCCGCCCAGGCCTTTGTCAAGAAAATGGATGCGTTGTGGCGTGATGCAAAAGCACACTTGTACGCAGCTCGACAACGTCAAAAGGTCTATGTTGACAAGTCCAGATGTGAGGTCAAATTCTCCGTTGGCGAGCGAGTGCTTCTCAGCACAAAACATTTACGGCTGAAGACGCCTGGTGCACGTAAGATGTTGCCAAATACCTTGGCCACCGCGTAGTGTGTAACAGGGACGCCTGGACACATGTCGCGAGGGCGCTCCTTACAAAAGGGGGAGGATGCGCCGCCATCCCTCGCCAAAGGTTGAGATTTGGTATTGTACTTCAAAGTGCCATAAGACCTCAAGTGATAAAAATCATTGTTTGACAAATGTGACGGTACTAAAAACGAGATTATTCCCTCTCACTGTTGTGTTTTTTGTGACGTGCAGGTCTTTTTCTCCAAGAAAAGATCACAAATCGGGAAAATATGGTCCTAAAGGGGGAGGAATGTAGAGCGAAAAAATCTTGACGTTTTCGCCAATTTGAGTCAAAACTGCTTGCCAAACTCTGACCATGCCAGCTGGCACGGTCAAGTTTGGATCCATGTGGCAGTTACAAAAGACAAAAGGGGTCCTGAGGTTGCATTCTGACTTCTGCGAGGAGATAGACGCAAAATCGCGAATGAGATGTTGCGATGCATCTTTTTGTAAAGAGATGCATCATAGACACCGATGTTTAGAAGCACGTGAGAGAGTTTTATAAAAACCTATAGGTTGTTCCACCGACGGGAAGAAATTGTACAAAGCAGACTCTCGACTAAAAGGAAAGAGAGCATAAAATGAAGTGGGTGTCACAACGGATACGATTGTGACATAATCATAACTTCGTGCACGAATATACATCGTAGCTTCGAAAGGGGTAGTTACGCTCTATGACGACGCGACGCGGTGAGACCCGTGTGACAAACGGGCATCGTCGGCAAAGCCGACCTCATTCGTGACCATTCGCGACTGAAACACCGAGAGCTCCGCCCTTTCAACGCGACGTACTCTACTGATGTCTACATCGCTACTCCTTGGCCTCACCCTCTCCTGTTTCACGGAACTGGTCGTCATGGCAAACTCTTTAGACTCATGAACCCGGCTTCATACAGGGTTAACATGCAAACGAAAGAAAATGAATTCAACCAAGGTTATAGACGAAGGTAAATAAACACAATTTTGCCTATAATTACGTCATCTTGTTTTCTATATCATAAGGAAACATCCAAAATTCATGCAGATTTGTCGATCATTTTTTTGCGAATTTCATCATAGGCGTGTAAAACTATCATATTCACAATAAAAGAATATATTCATCTCATATCAGTTAATTCATCATCAGATATAACTCTATACATAACAAATCCCGAGAAGAAATGCCTTTAGAGGTTTTTCTTCAATATGCTGGTGAATTGTTTTACCTAATAGTGCATCGTCAACCGCATTTGGTCAATTTTTGGTTATGTCTTTTTTGCTTTTACATCCACACAAGCTGGAATAAGTCCAGCATAGCATAAAACAATTTAGGAAGAGTTCGCCCAAACCATACACAATGTTTAAGAGCACACATGGGCGAACCAAAAAAAATAGTCTGAACAAATGCGAGTGACAGTTTGGCAGTCCATTTAAAAAACGTTTTGTCTTCCACGGACGAGATAAAGTCTCATGGCAAACCTTCCATTATGTGGTCCAGATTGCGGGCAATTGTTTAGCCTATTAAGAGATACTGATATGAATACTTTTGCTCGGTTACAATGTAACCCTATGCACGCTTTCCGTGTAACACCTACCTCTTGTTTTTTTTTTTTGGGTTTATCGCAGGAGTAGGAAGTAATATCCACGCCTCAATACTCCAACCTGGGCAGGCAGGGAACATGTAAGGGATAACACCACAAACTAAGGGGTGAAGGCATTACAAGAAACGTGAGGGTAATCATTGGGATCGAGGACCCGCACCCGCGCCCCATGCGGTAATTCAACACTCTCTAGCTGACCCAGGGTTATCCTGTTCATTCAGGTAAAACCTACTCCTTTGGCCGATTGATCGCAAACAATCGATGAGAGAGAGACCCCCTCCCATTGGGTACACTGGAGTAATTGGGTATGCTACGGGACCCGTTCGGAGTCAGCCCACTGTTGTTAGTAGAATGGGTAAAATGGGGTAGTATGGCACCATGGGTATGTGGTGTAAAGAAAGTTGAAAAGCAGAGGGTGGGGAAACTGGTAGGGAAGGCGAAGCTGGGGGGGGAGAGGCTGCTCCGGGCCCATCAGCTGTAGCAACGTCGAGAGAAAAAAGCAGTGACAAGATGGGAAACGTGGGTACATGGGTACGAGGCGCTGCAAATGAAAAAAG
>SZWC01012130.1:61200-85792 GCA_023375785.1 Penium margaritaceum
TCTCTCTCTCTCTCTCTCTCTCTCTCTCTCTCTCTCTCTCTCTCTCTCTCTCTCTCTCTCTCTCTCTCTCTCTCTCTCTCTCTCTCTCTCTCTCTCTCTCTCTCTCTCTCTCTCTCTTACCCTCTCTCACTCATCTCTCTCTATCCATTTTTTCTTACTATCATGACGTGGTCTCACACTCTCTCCTTGGCCCTTAGATACACAGTCAGAAGAGGCTTACATTATCACTGGGAGATTTGGGCGGGGGAGGGGGGGAAGTGGGGGCAGATTTGTAAGAGACAATGGGCGGGAGGGAGGCATTGGAGAGCATTTTCTTGAGTGGGCGGTGCAATGTTTGATCAGAATTATAACGCTTCCAGCTGTTGCAGACACACTTCCTTCACCTCAGTTGAACCTATGTTGTTAGCAACATTGCAGTTGTCAACTAGCCAAGAATGCACGAACTTTGGAGATTAAAACACAAGCAGAGGTGAGGAAAAACACTTTCATCACGAAGAACATTGGCATACACACGCCATGGAGAAGGAGCAAGGGGACCCCAACCACTGCTAAGACAGGGATAGTGCTACCAGAAAAATATGGGAGCGAGCACCCAAACCCGTTGTTTAGCCTGCATCCGCAAACCTGTCCCATCCCCATGGGCCCATCCAAAAGGGTTTTGCCTACAAGAAAACCAGTCAGAGCAGTCTCGAATGAAGGGAAAACACATAAGCAATAGTTGTAGGACATCACAAGAGGTGGTTAGTGGTGCTAGGACGAAGACGGCTGTGGACAATGCAAGTCAGCGGATCATGCAGCAGTAAAGTACTGAACTCCTATACGAGGTATAATGATGCAAGTGCACGGATGAACAGACGGAGCCAAAGTATACAAAAACAACACTAAGGGTCCATTGCTTCAGTTGTTTTGGGTTTGATATCTTATTGGGTTACACCCATTGTTGGGTTACATAGTAACCTATTACAATCGGTTCGTGGCCAAAAGATGCTTAAAAAAATCATGATTCGTGAATCGGTCATTTTTCTAACATGTCCATGAATCAGGGTGCAAGAATCAGTCAGACAATATGCCCCCCCGTGTTCGCGGACGCCTAGCCCAGGTCGGCCCAGCAAAAAAATCACGGACATTGACCTAGATGTCCCGATATTCCCCGGATAGTACGGAATGACCAGTCCGACGCCAGGACGAAAGGGTAAGGACTGTACGTTGGGTTGGGTACAATCTCTCCAGTCCATTGGCGAGCAGAATTTCACATTGTTCTTTTCCCTCTATGTCGCTCCTCCTTGACCTCGTCCTTTCCTGTTTCACGGAACTGGTCGTCATGCTAAACTATTGAGACTCGTGAACCCGGCTTCAAATGTTAAAGTAGCAAATGGTTGTTGCTACTTGTGCTAGACTGTCTAGCTTAGTCCTAGCCGGGTTTGCCTTACCACTTGACTCTTGCGCTTGTGCTCCTCGCAATTCTAGCTGTTGGGGGCCAGCGCACGTCCTCTGACCTGCGCACTAACCTGGTGGTGCACTCGCACGAAAGGAGGGGGCCTTTCGCTCCCTCCTCTAAAGGGAGCGAAAGGCCCCCCTCTCGCCATTTGCATGGGCATCCAGATGCCCTTACTCGAGCATGTCGCACCACGCGACATGCCCGAGTGGGCTGACGTCACTTGCTAGGCGAGGCCGACCCGGTAGGGGGCGGTCCTCGCCCTCGTTTCATCATTCCTTTCTAAGAAAACCTTCATTTTTTCTCTTGCCTCGATCCACTCTCGTGCTAAGTGTTGAACACCCCACTCCCCCCTCACAGCTCTCGAGAGCCTCTCCCCCTCACAGCTCTCGAGAGGGACAGTTGGCCCCACGGCTAACTCCCGCCTCCATCCGCCTCTCGCCTCCTCCACTCTCCTCCATCCCCTCTCTCCCCCCTCACTCGTCCCTATTCAACATGGCATCAAGCCCTTGACAGGGCCTGTGCTCCTCCGCCGCTTCCGCTTCCGCTGTCGTCCCCGCCGCCGCTGCCTTCGCCCGTCGTCGTCGCCTCCTCCGTCGCCTCTCCCGCCACTACTCCGTCCGCCTTGGCCGTCCGTCCGCTTCGTTCGAGCTTTTGCGATCCTCCGCCTTCCCCGCCGTCTTCCGTGGCCGTCGCCCTCCTCGTGCCGGTGTCGGCACGTCTCGGGCGTCCTCTCTCCCCCCCACCAGGTCTGCCCTTGTCGGGGCCTCTTTGTCGTTCCACCCTTCCCCCCCCCGCCTATCCCTGCCCCTCCTGCTTTCTCCCATTTCCGGTTCCGGCTCTTCCTTGTTTCGCTCCGTTGCTTTCCCTCCTTTTTTCCCTCTTTCCGCTCCTTTTTTTTCGCTCGCTCATTGTTTTCTTGTTTTGTCTTTCTGTGCAGGTTCGTTTTCCCCTCTCTGTCTCCCGCTCGGTCCGTCCCGCGGTTGGCCCTCGGCTCCCTGGCTCTGCTCTCGGCTCTGCCCTCCGTTCCCCTCCACCCCCGGGTCCCGGTCCCCTGGCTCTGGCTTCTAAGCTCTCCGGCTCCGGACTTTGCCGTAGCTGCTAGGCTAGTTGCTCCGGGCTGCTGGCCCTTGCCTCTCGGCTCTAGGCCCTCTGTCATTGTTAGGCTCTGGGCTCTAGGCCCCCGGACTCTTAACTCTGGACTCTGAACTTTGCCCCCCCCCCCCCCCCCGCTTTCCCTTTCTTGCTCGGCTCGCTGAGCCCGGGGCCGTCTGCCCCTTAAATGGCCTGTTGGCCTTTCCGGCCGTGTGGCCCCGCCCTTCCGGCGTTCTAGGACCCCCCCCGCTGGGTCTCGTCCCGGCTTGCTCATTTGTTTTCTTCCCCTTCCCTCTTTCTTCCCTCTCTCTCACCCTCCCTCTCTCTCTCTCTCCTCTCTCTCTCACATTGCTCTCCCCCTCTCTCTCCCTCTCCGCTCTCCCTCCCTCTCCCTCTCCTCCCGCCGTCTGCTCCCCTCGCTCCCTCTCTGCTTCCCTCTCTTCTCTCTCTCTCCACTACCGCTCTCTCCTCTCTCCCTTCCCCTCTTCTCCTCTCTCTCCCCTACCTCTGCCCCCTCCCTCTCTCCCCTTCTTCTCCCCTCCCTTTCTCGCTCCCTGCTCCCTTCTCTCCCCCTCTCTGTGCTCTCTTATCCCCCTCCCCCTCTTTGCTCTCTCCGCTCTCTCTCTCTACTCCCTCTCTCTCTCTCATTGCTCTCTCACTCTTCCTCTCTCTCTCCCTACTCTCTCTTTCCCCGTGCTCTCTCAATCTCTCTTTCTCTCTGCTCTCCCTCCCTCTCCCTCTCTTCCCGCCGTCTTCTCCCTTCTCTCCCTCTCTACTCTCTCTCTCTTCCCTCTCTCTCCGCTCCCGTTCTCTCTTCTCTCTCTCCCCCTCTTCTCCTCTTCCTCCCCTCCCTCTGCTCCCTCCCTCTCTTCCTCCTCCCCTCCCTTTCTTGCTCCCTGCTCCTCTCTCTCTCCCTCACTGTGCTCCCTCTTCTCTCCCTCGCTCTCTTCTCTCTCTGCTCTCTCTCTCTCTCTGCTCCCTCTCGCTCTCTCTTCCTCTCCCCTCTCTTTTTGTCCTCCCTTTCTCTCTCACTGCTCTCTCTCTTCTCTCTTCTCTCCTCTTCCCTTCTCTGCTCTCTGCTCTCACTCTGCCCCCCTCCCTCTGCTCGCTTCCCCCCTTCTTCTCCCTCCACTCTCCCCTCTCTCCTCGCTCTCCTCTTTTCCATCCTTGCTCCCCGCTTCCTCTCTCCCCTCCCTGCTTCCTGCTCTCTCTCCCTTCCCTTCCAGTCTCTCTCTCTCTCTCTCTCTCTCTCTCTCGCTCTCTTTCTCTCTCCCTCTCTCGCTCCCCCTCCCTCTCTCTCTTCCCCCCTCTCTCTCCTCTCTCTTTCTCGCTTTGTCTCTCTCCCCCCCCCGCTCCCTCTCTCCCCCCCCTGCTTCCTGCTCTCTCTCCCTCTCTCGCTCCCCCTCCCTCTCTCTCTTCCCCCCTCTCTCTCCTCTCTCTTTCTCGCTTTGTCTCTCTCCCCCCCCCGCTCCCTCTCTCCCCCCCCTGCTTCCTGCTCTCTCTCCCTCTCTCGCTCCCCCTCCCTCTCTCTCTTCCCCCCTCTCTCTCCTCTCTCTTTCTCGCTTTGTCTCTCTCCCCCCCCCGCTCCCTCTCTCCCCCCCCTGCTTCCTGCTCTCTCTCCCTCTCTCGCTCCCCCTCCCTCTCTCTCTTCCCCCCTCTCTCTCCTCTCTCTTTCTCGCTTTGTCTCTCTCCCCCCCCCGCTCCCTCTCTCCCCCCCCTGCTTCCTGCTCTCTCTCCCTCTCTCGCTCCCCCTCCCTCTCTCTCTTCCCCCCTCTCTCTCCTCTCTCTTTCTCGCTTTGTCTCTCTCCCCCCCCCGCTCCCTCTCTCCCCCCCCTGCTTCCTGCTCTCTCTCCCTCTCTCGCTCCCCCTCCCTCTCTCTCTTCCCCCCTCTCTCTCCTCTCTCTTTCTCGCTTTGTCTCTCTCCCCCCCCCGCTCCCTCTCTCCCCCCCCTGCTTCCTGCTCTCTCTCCCTCTCTCGCTCCCCCTCCCTCTCTCTCTTCCCCCCTCTCTCTCCTCTCTCTTTCTCGCTTTGTCTCTCTCCCCCCCCCGCTCCCTCTCTCCCCCCCCTGCTTCCTGCTCTCTCTCCCTCTCTCGCTCCCCCTCCCTCTCTCTCTTCCCCCCTCTCTCTCCTCTCTCTTTCTCGCTTTGTCTCTCTCCCCCCCCCGCTCCCTCTCTCCCCCCCCTGCTTCCTGCTCTCTCTCCCTCTCTCGCTCCCCCTCCCTCTCTCTCTTCCCCCCTCTCTCTCCTCTCTCTTTCTCGCTTTGTCTCTCTCCCCCCCCCGCTCCCTCTCTCCCCCCCCTGCTTCCTGCTCTCTCTCCCTCTCTCGCTCCCCCTCCCTCTCTCTCTTCCCCCCTCTCTCTCCTCTCTCTTTCTCGCTTTGTCTCTCTCCCCCCCCCGCTCCCTCTCTCCCCCCCCTGCTTCCTGCTCTCTCTCCCTCTCTCGCTCCCCCTCCCTCTCTCTCTTCCCCCCTCTCTCTCCTCTCTCTTTCTCGCTTTGTCTCTCTCCCCCCCCCGCTCCCTCTCTCCCCCCCCTGCTTCCTGCTCTCTCTCCCTCTCTCGCTCCCCCTCCCTCTCTCTCTTCCCCCCTCTCTCTCCTCTCTCTTTCTCGCTTTGTCTCTCTCCCCCCCCCGCTCCCTCTCTCCCCCCCCTGCTTCCTGCTCTCTCTCCCTCTCTCGCTCCCCCTCCCTCTCTCTCTTCCCCCCTCTCTCTCCTCTCTCTTTCTCGCTTTGTCTCTCTCCCCCCCCCGCTCCCTCTCTCCCCCCCCTGCTTCCTGCTCTCTCTCCCTCTCTCGCTCCCCCTCCCTCTCTCTCTTCCCCCCTCTCTCTCCTCTCTCTTTCTCGCTTTGTCTCTCTCCCCCCCCCGCTCCCTCTCTCCCCCCCCTGCTTCCTGCTCTCTCTCCCTCTCTCGCTCCCCCTCCCTCTCTCTCTTCCCCCCTCTCTCTCCTCTCTCTTTCTCGCTTTGTCTCTCTCCCCCCCCCGCTCCCTCTCTCCCCCCCCTGCTTCCTGCTCTCTCTCCCTCTCTCGCTCCCCCTCCCTCTCTCTCTTCCCCCCTCTCTCTCCTCTCTCTTTCTCGCTTTGTCTCTCTCCCCCCCCCGCTCCCTCTCTCCCCCCCCTGCTTCCTGCTCTCTCTCCCTCTCTCGCTCCCCCTCCCTCTCTCTCTTCCCCCCTCTCTCTCCTCTCTCTTTCTCGCTTTGTCTCTCTCCCCCCCCCGCTCCCTCTCTCCCCCCCCTGCTTCCTGCTCTCTCTCCCTCTCTCGCTCCCCCTCCCTCTCTCTCTTCCCCCCTCTCTCTCCTCTCTCTTTCTCGCTTTGTCTCTCTCCCCCCCCCGCTCCCTCTCTCCCCCCCCTGCTTCCTGCTCTCTCTCCCTCTCTCGCTCCCTCTCTCTCTCTCTTCCATTTTTCTTCCTTGCTTCCCTCTTGCTCCTTCCTCTCTCCTCCCTCACCCTTCCTTTTTCTCTCCCTTCTTCCCCTTTTTCTCTGCCCCCTCTCTGGGTGTGTCCCTCTCTTCCCCCTTCCTCCCTCTCCTCTCTCATCCCCCCCCTCTCCCTCTCCCCTCCTTCCCCTTCCTGCTTCTCCTACTCCTCTGCCCTCGGTTGACTCCAGTCCCTTTCTCTCCCGCCCTTTTTTCCATACCCCTCTTCCCTTCCTCCACCTTTTTCTCCCCCCCCCCCCCCCTTTTTTTTTTCCCTCCTGTAGTCTGCATTCATTCCTTCTCATCCACATTACTTCTCCCCTCCTTTTTTTTCTTTTTTCTACCGTGCTCCTTTGACTTCGGCTCCTTCGGTGTGCCCTTGCTTGTGGGATCATCCACGTTCCTTGGGTCTCAACCTGCGCCCCGGACCAATCCGCGCTCGCATCTCTCGTGGGCTCGTCCTCATTCGCGTCCTCGGGTCTCCGCCTGCGCCTCTCTTCCATTCGGCCTTCGTCTCCGCATCTCGGTGAGACCGTTCCTTTTGGCTCCGGTCCACGCTCGTTCCCTTTTTACATCAATCCTTCACTTTCCTCTCCTGTTTCCTATTCTTCCTCGTGTCTCTGTTCGTCTTTCTTCTTGCTGTCCCCTGTTTTCTGCTCCTTCTCGTTACGCCTCGTGTGCGCTCTCCGTGTGCCTTTGCACTCTTGTGCACGGCCCGCGGCCCTTCCCCTCCGGTGCTCTCCCCGTTCCTCTGTGTTTACCCCTGTCCCTGTGGTCTCCATTCTCCGTGCCCTGGGCGGGGTTTCTCTCGGTTTTGTTCTCCGTGTGTGTGTGCGTTCTCCTCCCCGCCCCCTTCTCCCTCTCCCTCTCTCGCCTGCCTTGCCCCGCTTTGTCTACCCCCTCTCTTCCTTTCTTTACTCTTCTATTTTCTCTCTACCTCCCCCCTCTCACCCCTTTCTTTCCCCTTCTCTCCCTCTCTCTCTCTCTCTCTCTTTCTCCTCTTTCTCTCTCGCTCTCTCTCCCCTCCCTCCTATCTTTCTCCTCTCTCTCTGTCTTTCTCCCTCTCTCCTTCTCCCTCGCTCCCTCCCCCTCTCTCTCTTTCCTCCCTTCCTATCTCTCTCTCTCTCTCTCTCTCCCCTCTCTCTCTCTCTCTCTCTCTCTCTCTCTCTCTTCATCCCTCTCTCCCTCTCACCCTCTCCCCCTCCCTCTCTCCCTCCTCTTCCACTCCCTCCCTTCTCCCTCCCTTCTCCCTCCCCCTCCTCCCTCTCTGTTCTTCCTCCCTCCCCGCCCTATTGGTCCTCTCTATACCCCACCTCTCTTCCTTTCCCGCCTCCTCCTGTGTCTCCACCCTTCCCTCCACTCTCTCCTCTCTCCCTCTTCCGCGCATCGGCTCTCCTCCCTTTTTGTGCCTTCTGCCTCTCCACCTCCATCGTGACCGTCACTGCTCCATCGGCTCCATCGGCTCTGGCTCGGCGTCCGGCCTCGGTCCTTTGCTCCGTTGGGTTTCCCACTCACTCCTCGCCTCTCCTCTTCCTCGCTCCTCCGCTGCCCCGTGGTGTCACCCCACTTCCTCCTCTCGGCCGTCCCCTCCGGCCCCCGAGTACCGTCCCCTCGTCGCGTTGGTCCTCCTCCCGTCCTTCGGTGCTCTGCGCCCTTGGCTGTTCGCCGCTGCCATCCCCTCCCCCTCTCCTCCCTCGGCTCCTTCCGACTCCGTTCCTGTCCCGATCCTCCCTCCCCCCCTTTCTTTTCCCCTCTTTCCTCTTTCCCTCCCCCCTCCTGTCCCTCTTGTCTGTTCGCCGTTCCCCCCCTCTCTCTCTCTCTCGTTCGTTTCCACCTCCCTCTTTCTCTCTCTTTCTCTTTTATCCTCTCTTCCTCTACCTTCTTGCTCTCCCTCCGTCTCTCTCTCTCTCTCTCTCTCTCTCTCTCTCTCTACCTCTCTCTCCCCTCCCGTCTGTTTTCTCTCTTTCCCTCCCCTCTCTCGCTCCTTTTTCCTTCTCTTCTCTGTCTCTCCCCTCCTTTTTCTTCCTTTCCTCCCTCTTTCTCTCTTCCCTCCTCTCTCTCCCTCTTCCTTTTCTCCACCTTCCTCTTACCTCCCTTCCCTGCCCTCTCTATTTGTGTCTCTCTACTCTCCTTACCTCCCTCTTCTCTCTCCCTCCCCCCCCTCTTACTCTCCCTCCCCCCTCCTTCTCCTTCTTCGATCGCTTTTTCCCTGCTCTGCTCTCGCTAGCTTCTGCTTCGGCTGCCTCTTTCCCACCTGCCTCCTTTATCCTCCCTCCTCTCTTGTTGACGTACCCCCGTCCTTTGTCGCCCCTGCTTGCTTCCTCCTGTTGTCCCATGTTTCGCCCCTCGGTTCTCCCCCTGTGCCCTGTGTCTCGTGCGTCTTGCCGCCTGGTCGGCTGCCTTGGCCGCTCCTTCGTGTCTCTCTTTCCTGATTTTGTTTTCCCCTCCCTCCCCCCACTAATGTCCACCCCTAAACACACACTACACACCATTGCTCCCTCCTCTCCTCTCACTGTTCGGTCCTCCTGTAGTCGTCTGTTTCTCACCTCTCTTGCTCCGCCCTTGGCAACGTGTAGCACCATGCCTGAGCTTGGTCTTGCCGGCGCTCTGGCAGTTGCGTCAGCTGCTCGCGCCGCTCGTGCCGCGACTTCGTTCGTCGATGCCTCCTCCCGTGCTCCTAGTTCTCCTGCCTCCGACGAATCTGGCCTTGTCGACGAGTCCGTAGTCCTTTCGCCTCGATCTGCTGCCGCTGCGGCTGTCACCTCCGCCCTCGCTGCTCTTTGTGCTCCTCTCCCACCGCCCCCTCCCCCGCAGCCCGCCCCTCCGCGTGATCCTCACGCCCTCCTTTTGACGGCTATCGTTGATGCCCTTGCGGCTCGTCAAGTTCCCAACCCCTCCCTCGCCTTGCCTCTCCTAGGTGGTCCTGCGGCCCGCCCCTCCCACGCCGACGTCGTCCGTGGCCTAGCAGGGTTGGGGCGTGTTGCCCCTTCTGGCGCAGGGGTCGCTCCCGACGGCGGAGGAATTACCGCTGCCGGCGGCACCGCTGCTGGTGCCGTTGGTGCCTTGGCTGGTGCTGGCGGTGGTGCTACAGCTGGTGTCGGTGCTGGAGCTGTGGCTGGTGTCGGTGGCGGTGCGGTCCCTGCCGGTCTTGCTGGTGTAGGTGCCGCCGCCGGTGGCCCTGTTGTGCCGGGTGGTGTCGCTGCCGTTGGTGTTGGTGGTGGTGGTGCAACTGCTGGTGGTGGTGCTGTTGCTCGAGGCGCCGCTGCTGTCGGCGGTGCGGCTGCTGCCGGGGGTGCTGCCCACGCTGGTGGTGCTGCGGCCGCTGGTGGAGTTGCTGCCGGTGACCCTCACGCTGCCCTTGCCCGCACTGAGGCTCGCCTTGACGCCATGACCCTTGCCGTTGCTCAGCTCGTTGGCCTTGGTCTTCGCCCTCCCGCTTCGTCGTTGCCTCTCACCTCCGCTCCTAGCCACGTCGCCGGCACACCCTTTAGCGAGTGGTCTGCTCGCTGTGTCTTGTGGGCGCACATGCATGACCTTTGGGAGCACTATGACCCGGCAGCCACCCTCCCTATCACACACCTTGACCGTGCGCCCCTCGCCTTTCACCTTCTCTACTCTGCCGCCCCCACTGCCGCCCTGCGCCAGCTCGATCGCTTCGCGCTGACCCCGTCCCTCCCCGCTCGGCTTCGTGAGGCCTGGGCTGCCCTCCTGGCTTTATACTCCTCAGACTCCTCCCGCTCCGCCGCCTCTCTACTTGCCGACCTTCGGGCTCTTCACCGTCGTCCTGACGAGTCCCTTGGTGCCTATCTGGGCCGCGCTGAACTCTTGCAGAGCGAGCTCTTTGCGGCGGGCGCCTCTTTGACGGATCAGGCTTTTGTCACGTCAGTCATCGCAGGTCTGGGCCCTACCTTCTCTGGCGCCCTCACGTCCTTTCCCCTCGCCCTCTCTCTCCAGGTTGCATACCAGACTCCTGGCGCGGTTTGGCCCGTCCTGGTAGACGGGCTGCATTCCTTCCAGGCGGTCTCCCAGCCTGTTGTCCCTCCCGTAGAGCCCACCTGGTCTGATGCTCTGTCTGGTCTCCTCCCCGTCCCGGCAGCTCACGCTCTCGCTGTTCGTGCTCCGCCTGGCGGTGGTGGTGCTCGGTTGGCCACGTGCTGGAACTGCGATGTTGTGGGTCACCGCCATGATGCGTGCCCGCTTCCTCCAGTCCCTGATCTTCGTGAGCGTATTGCTCGCCAGCGCACTCTTCTTCGTGGTCATGCTTATGTTGCTCCTAGCAGTCTTCTTCCTGTTGCGGTTCCCGCCACTCCGCCACTTGCCGCCCCTGCCCGTCCGCCACCAGCAGCTGCGGCACCTCCTCCCCTTACAGAGGATGCGATCATCGCTCTCATTCGTCGCGTCCTGGCTGAGGGAGTTCTTGGCGGCCCCCCGCCTGCTGGTGTGTCACCTTTGTTTGATCTTCTGACTACCCCTACCCCTTGTTTCCCTCCCTCTAGCATCTCCTTCCCTGCTCCGCACTCGTCTCTCCCCTCCCCCCGCACGACTGCGTACTGCCTCCTGTCTGGTTCTGAGCGTGTTGTGTCTCCGTCTTGGGTGGTGGATGGTGCCGCGACTGATCACATGTGTCCTCTTCGTGACCTTTTCACGGAGTTTAGCTCGACTTCGGTGATTACCTCGGTGTATACTGGTGATGGGGCACCCCTCCCTGTGCTCGGTGTTGGCACTCTGTGTCTCACCTCCTTGGCCGGATCCCTCACCTTATCCTCCGTTCTGTACGTCCCGACTCTTGATTTTTCTCTCCTGTCCGTGCCGGCTCTCGATGTGTGCGGGTTCTCCACCACATATGCCTTGGGCCTTGTCGCGGTCACTGATCGTGCTAGCGGCCGCGTCGTCCTTTGTGGTCGTCGACCCCCTGGCGAAGGCTTGTACCAGGTTCTCGGCCGACACACTGTCTCTGCCCCTGCGGCGGACGCTGTTGCGCTTGTTGCTCTCTCTCGTTCGGCTCATTTGCACCTCCTTCATCGTCGCCTCTGCCATCTTCCTTCCCCTGCTGTAGCCTCCCTCCTCCGCTCCCTTCCCGCTAATGGCCTGTCTGATCCCTCGTTCCGAGCACCTTGTACTGCTGATTGCACCTTTGGTGCCGTCGGCAAGATGCATCGTCTTCCTTTCCCTTCCTCCCCCTCTCGCGCGATTGCTCCGCTCGAGCTCGTGCATGCCGACGTTCTTGGCCCCCTCCAGGACGAGTCTCTCGCCGAACATGCCACGTATGTCCTCAGCCTGATTGACGACTATTCCCGATACACGTGGGTCTTCTTTCTTCGGGCAAAAAGCGATGTCGCCCGGACCATACAGTCGTGGTACGCGTCGGCACAGAGACAAAGTCGTCACCAGTTATCACGCTTCCGGTCTGACCGCGGTGGCGAGTTCTTTGGTGACACAGCATCGTTCTTCGATCGTGAGGGCGTGATTCATGAGCTCTCTGCCCCCTACTCTCCACAGCAGAACGGGGTTGCCGAGCGATGGAACCGTACCCTCGTCGAGGGCGTTCGCACGATGATGGCTGAGGCCGGCTTCCTTGATCGCGGCCGCAGCTTTTGGTCCGAGGCAGCTCGCTATCGCACGTGGGTTTGGAACCGGATCCCCCATGGCCCTCTTACCCCTGACACCACACCATTCCAACTTTTCTTTGGTCGACGTGCCGACCTCAGTCAGGCTGTCGTGTGGGGCACCATGGCTATTGTCTACCTTACCCCCCTTTCTCGGTCTGGCAAGCTCGATCCGCCTGGTCGCCTGTGCGTTACCCTTGGCGTTGCACCTCACTCCCGTGCTCACCGTTTCTGGGACCCGGTCGCCCATCGTCTCATCGAGTCCTGTCATGCTCGATTCTTTGAGCAGTTGACTTACGGCGCCTTCTGTGCGGATCGCTGTCCGCCTCCTCCCACGTCTGCCACGGCTTACACCTCCGATGGCCTTATGGTTGCCGGTCCCCCCTCCTCTTCTCCCCCTCCCTCCGTCACCCCCTCCACTTTCCTTCCGCATTCCACCGTCTTCGTCCCTGCCCCGTCCCCCGTACCTCCTTCGTCTGTACCGCCACCGTACTTCCGTTCGCCTCCCCTTGTTTCCCCTTCCTTTCTGCCCTCCTCTTCCCACCCTCCCCGTCCTACAGCCTCTACGCCTCCTTCTCGGTTTGTCTCGCCATCCCCCAGCGAGCCTCCCCCTGCGTCTGTCTTTGCTCCTCCTCCCCCTGGTCCATTGCCCTCTATCTTCCCTCCCGTCCCACCACCCCCCCCTCTGCCCACGCCTCCGCCCCCTCCCCCGCCTCCCTTACCTCCCTCGCACCGCCGCGGCGGTCCACCGTCCATCTCTCTCCTCCCTCCCATCTTGTCGTCTCCTGTGTCGCCCCCTGTCTCCCCCCCCGGCTTCCCCCCCTCTCCTCCTCCCGCTCCTCCTGCTCTGACCGCAGCCCAAGCTGCAGGCACCCCCCGTGTACCCTCTCTTGCTCACTGTACGGATCCCGTTCTCCTCTCTATTGAGGATGTCCCGGAGGAAGTCCCCTCATCCGTGTCCACCCCTCCCGATCTCGATGGCGATCCCGTCCTTGTCGCAGTGACTCCACATCCTCCGTCCTCACCCTCTGCCCCCTCCTCTGCTCCCTCCCCTGCCGTTCCCTCGCCCTTCCCTCCTCTTGTGGATGTCCTCTCTCGTGAGACTCTTCCTCCTCTTCCTCTGTCTCCTTCTCGGCTCCCTTTGCCACCCGCTCCCCTCCTTAGCCCTCCCCCTCCGACGGACTCCTCCCACCCACCCGTTCCCATCCCAGCGTCCATTCTCGGTGTCCCCTCTCGCCCTCTTTCGTGGATGAGTACGCACGCTGCTTGGGCTCGTCCCTCTGTCCCTCCTCTCCCGCCTCTTTCCCCCCGTACGTTTCCTCCCTCTCCTCTCGCCCCTGCAGCTATACCTCTCCGTTCTGTCCTGGACACTCCTCCCCCCTCCTCGCCTGTCTCTTCCCGCACTCGCTCTTGCACCGCTCGCGCTCTCACTTGTGCCTCCATCCCTCTGTCCACCACCACTCCGCCTCACCCCTCGTCTCCTACCCCCTCTTCTGTTCCGACCGTTTCTCTTGTGATTGTTGCACCGTCACCGGACCCTGCGCCATCCTCTCTCCCTGCCTCCCTGGTCCCTTCTGCGCTTCCACCCTCCCCTTCTCCCCTCCATGGCCCGTCTCCTCTCGTTTTCGCCTCGTCCCCCATCTCTCCCCCGCTCGTCTCCCCTCTACTTCCCCTTGCCTCCCCGCCTGCCGGCCCTCCGTCTTCCCTTCCTTCCCCCTGGCCCGTCCCTCCTCCCTCCCCCGCCGTCCTTAACCCCGCCTTTCCTTCCTTGCCTCTGCATCCCTCCGCTGTTGTGCACTCTCCGCCGCACCCTCCGCCTTGCCCTCTGTTGCCTTACACCTTTCATCTGGGTCATGCCCATGGTCGCCATTTCTTTCATCTCGAGTTCCGTCATGCACTTGATGCCTACACTGACCATCGCTTCATCTGCACACCGGCGTCTGTTGCGTGTGCTCTCACGATCACGTCTGCCCCGCCCGCTTCCCCCTCTCCCTCTCCCCTTGACAAGTCTGATCCCCTCACTCTCGCCGACGCCCTTGCTTGTCCAGACGCTACTGCCTGGCACGCCGCCTGTGTCGCCGAGTTTGCTGCCCTCGCAGAACATGGTGTGCTTGAACTCGCTGACCTCCCTCCAGGTCGCACGGCCATAAAGGCCAAGTGGGTTCTTTGCAAGAAATTCACCGCCTCAGGTGCCCTCAACAGGTACAAGGCTCGCCTCACTGCCAAGGGCTATTCTCAAGTCCCGGGTGTTGACTTCACCGACACCTTCGCCCCTGTCGGCCGTTTTACGACAAGTCGCGTCGTGATCTATCTCGTAGCCCACTTTCAGTGGGAGCTTCACCAGATGGACGTGAACAACGCCTTTCTCCATGGTCGTCTTGAGGAGGAATTATACATGGTCCAGCCTCCTGGCTTCTCCGATGGTACCGGACGCGTCTGCCGCCTCCGTCGTGCATTGTATGGTCTCCGCCAGTCCCCTCGCTGCTAGAATGAGGAGCTCTCATCCACTCTCGTCCGTGGCGGTTTCTGTCCTAGTCAGTCCGACCCCTCCCTCTTCGTCGGGGGCACGAGCCTCGTCCCTGCCTTCATTCTGGTGTATGTCGATGACCTCCTCATCACCTCTCCTTCCTCCTCCGCCATTTCCGCGGTGAAGGATCTCCTCTCCTCGGCGTACCGCATGAAGGACCTCGGCCTTGCGGCCATGTTCTTAGGGATGCAGATCGAGCGCCCCCCTGGCTGCCTGTTGATCCATCAGGAGCGCTATGTCCAGACTCTGGCGGACCGCTTCGCCTCCGTCATCGACCTCTCTCGCCCTCTCCCTGCTGCCTCCTCCCCCATGCCACCAGGCACTCAGCTCGCCCTTCGTGTGGCCCACGACGCGGAGTCGGGTGCACTGGAGTCCCCCGTCACATTTCAGTCAATCATTGGCGCGCTCACGTACCTCGCTGGCACCACTCGCCCTGACATCGCCTGCGCAGTGAACGTCCTGGCCCAGTATGCTCGCGAGCCTGGCACGGCTCACCTCCAGGCGGCCGCATACGTCCTTCGCTACGTCCTCGGGTCTGCAAGCGCAGGCCTCGTCTTTTCGGCTGGGTCGAGCGCGCCTCTCCTGGCGGGCTACGCCGACAGTGACTATGCCCGCGATTCGGATGCTCGCAGCCGCAGCGGCTTCGTCTTCCTCCTCGGCCCCGCCGCCATCTCCTGGCGCAGCGGGAAGCAGGGCTGTGTTGCCCGCAGCACTGGAGAGGCCGAGTACATGGCCTTGGGTGGTGCTGCCGCCGAGGCAGTGTGGCTTCGTCGCCTCCTCGGCGAGCTTCGCCTCCCCACCCCTGCCGTGCCCCTCCATACAGACAGTGAGAGTGGGTTGGCCATCGCCAGGAACGCCGGTGCGCTTCACCGTCGTACCAAGCATATCAACGTCGAGCACCACTACGTGCGCGACGTTGTCGCGGCAGGCGATGTCTCTCTCCGGTTCATCTCCGCTGAGTTTCAGCTCGCGGACTTCCTGACGAAGGCTCTCCATCAGCCTGCCTTCGCCTCGAGTATCGCCTCTATCGGTCTTCGGACCCTGCCCTCGCTCGACTGAGACTGTTGTTTCCTCTTCTCCGTTCCCCCCTCCATGTACCTGCGTCGCTTGGTCCTCTGCTCGATGATCGCTCGTATGCTGCATCTCTGCTCCTTCCCATGCTATACACTTCTCTCTGTGGGTGTGTCTCTTGCAGGCTCCTTTACATCCGATGTCCCCCGTCGCCGGCGTGCTGTCTCCCATCCGTCTTTGTATATTCTACTCCCCACTCCTCCCCTTACCCCCTCACGTGTCGCGTCGGTGTCTCCGTTGCCGTGTGCCCCTGGACAGTGGGATGCAGGTCGCTGATTCTCCCCTGTGGCCTTCTCCCCGCCCTCACTGCGTGCTTCGGGATCGCCACTCGTGGTCACGTGGCATTCTCGGCCGTGTGTGTCGGCTGGGTGCGTCTCGCCGGGTGCTTCTGGCTGGGTGCTGCTGACGGGGTGCTTCGGTGGTGCGCTTCCGGTGGAGCGCTTCTGGTGTAGGCGCTTCCGGACGGGTGCCCCTGGTCGTGCGCTTTGGGTGGGGTCATCTGGCCGGGTGTTGCGGCCGCATCCTTCCGGTGCTGCGGGTATGTGCTTCTGGAGAGGTCCCCGGTGGCTTCCTGCGTCGCCATCTCCGCAACAACATGCTCCGGTGTTCCCCTTGGGGCTTGTGGTGTGATGTTCAAGCTTTCCCCTTGGGGCACTCACCCTTGCTTGTGCTATCGTGTTAAAGTAGCAAATGGTTGTTGCTACTTGTGCTAGACTGTCTAGCTTAGTCCTAGCCGGGTTTGCCTTACCACTTGACTCTTGCGCTTGTGCTCCTCGCAATTCTAGCTGTTGGGGGCCAGCGCACGTCCTCTGACCTGCGCACTAACCTGGTGGTGCACTCGCGCCAAAGGAGGGGGCCTTTCGCTCCCTCCTCGAAAGGGAGCGAAAGGCCCCCCTCTCGCCATTTGCATGGGCATCCAGATGCCCTTACTCGAGCATGTCGCACCACGCGACATGCCCGAGTGGGCTCACGTCACTTGCTAGGCGAGGCCGACCCAGTAGGGGGCGGTCCTCGCCCTCGTTTCATCATTCCTTTCTAAGAAAACCTTCGTTTTTTCTCTTGCCTCGATCCACTCTCGTGCTAAGTGTTGAACACCCCACTCCCCCCTCACAGTTCTCGAGAGCCTCTCCCCCTCACAGCTCTCGAGAGGGACAGTTGGCCCCGCGGCTAACTCCCGCCTCCATCCGCCTCTCGCCTCCTCCACTCTCCTCCATCCCCTCTCTCCCCCCTCACTCGTCCCTATTCAACATCAAACAGGGTCAAAACGCATTTGAAAGAAAAGAAATTCAACCACCGTAATACAAGAAGGTAAAAAAACTGAATTTGCCTATGAATTCGTCATCTAATTTATTCATAGCTCAAGGAAACACTCAAAACTCATCAAAATTTGTCAATGATCATGTTTTATTTAGTAATGTTCATAACAAACGTGTGAAACGAGCATGTTCACAATACAAGAACATATTGATCTCATTGACATAAATTGATTATCAGATAAAACCATATCCATAAAAAAGGAGAAGAACTGCCTTTTGAGGTTCTTCTTCAATATGTTAGTGAATTGTTATACACAATACCATATTGTCGAACACAGTTGTTCACTTTTCATTGTGCATTTTTCAGTTATAAATCCACACAAGCTAGAAAACATCTAGCGTAGCTTGATGTAATTCAAGAAGACTTCGCCCAAACTGTACACAATGTTCAAGAGCACACATGGGCAAACAAAAAGATTAGTTTGCACAAATGCGGGTGACAGTTTGGCAGTCCATTTGCAACCAGTTTTGGTTTCCATGGATGAAGCAAATTCTCATGGCAAACCTTCCATTATGTGGTCCAAATTTTGGGCAGCTTTTTAGCCTCTTCAAGGATACCAATATGAACACTTTTGCTCAGTTACTATGTAACCCTATGCACACTTTGCGTGTGACACCTGCCTCTTGTTGGGATACATAGTAACCTATTATAATCGGTTCGTGGCCAAAAGATGCTTCAAGAAAATCGTGATTGGTGGATCGGTCGTTTTTCTGCCATATCCACCAATCAGGGCGCAAGAATCAATTGGACTGTATGCCCCCCCCCCCCCCTCGTCCGCGGACGCGTTGTCGAGGTCGGCCCAGACAAAAAAAATCACGGACTTTGCCCTCGAACTCCGGACAGACCCCGGATAGTACGGAATGAGCAGCTCGACGCTAGGATAGAATGGAGCGGACTGTACGTTTAGGCCCTCTAGTCGCTCCCCCTTGGCCTCGCCCTGTGCTGTTTCACATAACTGGTCGTACTGCTAAACTCTTGAGACTCGTGAACCCGGCTTCAAGCAGGGTCAAAATGCAATTGAAAGAAAAGAAATTCAACCACCGTCATACAATAAGGTAAATAAATCAAGTTATTTCATTTTTTGTAAAATAAGCGAACATTCAAGATTCATCCAAATTTCTCAAAGATAATGCTTTACTAAGTGAAGCTCATAACAAAGGTGTGAAACTAGCATGTCCGCAATAGAAGAACAGTTTAACATCATTTAAATACATTAATCATAAGATAAAACAACATTAAAAAAAGAGCAAAAATACCTTTTTAGGTTCTTGTTTACTATGTTGGTGAATGGTCATACACTATACCACACTTCCAAGCACATTTGTTCACTTTTTGGTTGTTTTTTCTTCGCTTTTACATCCACATGCATGCGGCTGTAGCGTTATTCGCACGCGGCTGTCACTTACTCTTTTTTTCTGAAAGGCATTGTTGTTATTCTGCCGCTGCTGCCGATGGTGCTGCTTTTGCCATCCATATTGGAGCTTCAGTAGCACCAGGTGGGATCCTAATGAACACTAAACCAAACTTAGGTGGAAGGTGAAATTCGTCGTTGTTGCTGTCGCATACATGCTTGTCGCTCCAACACACTTCTGTATGCGTGGCGCCACGTGGTGTACCTCTGCTGCGTTTCAGACCTATTTTGTTGCTTTGTTACTCACACGGCACCCTTGTGCTCCGATACCATGCTGAAATGAGTCTAGGGCATGCAGGCCCCTGCTGAATGAGACATGAGCTCTGGGTGTGAGTGGGAGAAGTGCAGCGCCAAGATTTGGCCAAGTCTAGAACAAATGAATTAAGAATCAAGGAAGGAGTACAATGAG
This sequence comes from Penium margaritaceum, assembly GCA_023375785.1. Lineage (NCBI taxonomy): Eukaryota > Viridiplantae > Streptophyta > Zygnematophyceae > Desmidiales > Peniaceae > Penium > Penium margaritaceum. Next base: position 79,479 of record SZWC01012130.1, read on the forward strand.
CCCTCATGAGGGCTTATGTACTGGGGACTGGCGGCTAGCCCAAAAGGCCCCGCCATCCCCGTCGCAGCAAAAGGCACGGACGGGGAATACACATGTCACAGATGATGAAAAAACATGCTGGATGTTTGGAACAGTCAACCGTTTGCCCGGATCTCGACCGAAGGGAAAACATCTAATGTACCCCAAACACATCTAGACTCCACGGTGACACACTAGCATCACCGTCTAGCCAAGCTAGGCATGTCTAGGGCTCTCGAGATGCCGGAACATGTAACCGGGCGTCCAGGTCTCAGCCACATGCAGAATGCACTTGTCAGTCAAAGGGTCACTAAGACTAGACCAATCAGTGTAAGGTCCCCAAGGTACTGGTACAAACCACCGTGCACCCAGGACTTGTCCACAGAAGAAGTACACCACCTGTCAAATACTATGCGATGTATTTTTATGGGGTCTCCCAAGGTACTGGTACAAACCACCAAGTACCGGGGTCTCGACCACAGAGAAAACTCTACCAAACACGTACGCATGAACTGAGCTGCTAGAATGCACCATACGTATCACAGAGGGAGTAAGGTAGCCACTAGAGAACTATGAGCACAAGCTAGGAGTTTCTCTCTGTACAAGATTACATGACAGCTCAAAGCCCATACACTAACACATGTGACATGTGTTCATTTAACAAATGTCGTGAAAGTAGAAACTATTGTGCCGTTTTAGAGCGTGGCATTAGTAGATGAATGCTTTAGGAATAAAGATATCTTCAACTCACGTCTTCTCTTATAGATGTTAAGTTCAATAATTTTTAGACCATAAACACGTTCGTGCCAATCAAAACTACCATCATCTTCCATTTCATTGATTTTTTCAAGAAGTCAGAGTTTGTGCGTTGAGTTTTCTTATGAACGTTTCTCTTGTGGATTTTTGTTCAATGCTACAACTTCTAGAGCAGGAGACTGATTTTTTGGCCCACATTAGATGGAGGTCATGGTGGGGTCAATCGCATTTGGGCTTTTTATGCTGCTGAGGTGGCCCCTCGCCGACATTGCTATAGGCTTTTGAACATCAAGGAAGATGTCATCTCTAGGCCTGGATTGTGACGATCTCTGATGTTCTCAACACCATTGCCCTCTTTTGGGCTCACATCCTCCGTGCCTGTTCCTCAATCATGAGGTCCATCCGCTTTACCCCTTTTGCACTATTCAAGACCTCACTGGCCTCCTCATAACCATCATTTTTCAACTCCCGAATGCTGACCTTGACTCACATCGCGCACTGCAAGTACTACCCTCCCTCTTGCGTCCCCGGCGCTGATGGATTCGGCGATGCGGGTCCTCGCGTTGGGACTGCCTAAGAACCCGGGCCCCAAGTTTGATTTACCCGAGACAATTGCTCTCGCGGAAGCCTTCGTGCAGCGGATTTTCTGACGTCGCCGACTGCTGCTGATTTTTTAGGCAGACCAAAAGCGATTGTAAAAGGTTACTATGTAACCCAATAAAAGGGTTACTATGTAACCAAAAGAAATCACGTAATACAAAATTTCACTTTAGTTACTTGCGAAGCAACTGTCCCGACACGAAACTCATCCCACCCCGGGTGGGCCCCACCTCATATGACCCGCTACACAACATTTGACCTCGTCTATGTCAGTGACAACATCTCTTAAATCGACCTCCCAACCCGACTGCAAGTCCTCTCATATCGCTCACCTCTTTATCCTACGCAATTGCTTAAGTTCTTACACCCATCTCCTGACACCCTTACCCTTATCCCATCTCATAAGACTGGTTGACAAGAAAGATTTTACTTCAGAAAGTTCCGTTGGACATCAATCTGCTGGAAGTTTGCATACTTGGTAATAGACTTTTGCACGAAAAGCACTACGATAAGCACCCTTTTTTGCCCCATTCCCGTCGCCCATCTTACTTGTTTCATGAACTGTTATCACCCCATGAGGAACTTAGTGAACGTTGTTTCCTCCTCTGTCTCTGAATGCAAGTTCTCATTGATCACCTTCAATGCCTTTACCATGTTTTTTTCCCTGACCTCTCATAAGATCCCATCGATCTCCTCAGGGGCCCGTTGGATACATTGTGAAAAAACGCTTGGCTTGTAATCAGAACAACGTTTTTTCACGTTATAAAACAAGAAAATGGGCACATACTTCGTCATCTTTGGTGCCAAATATTTTTCCGGCTGTTTACAAACTTTTCGACGGTGGAAACACCTCAAGTTTTGCTTGCCCCCTCCGTAAGGACATCCTTGCGTGGTCTGGTCTAATTTCCGGGCTTGTTGTGATGCTGAAGTAGCCCCCCCCTGAGGAGGTTGCGAACAGTGGCAAGAAACAAATCTCGGACTGGATCGCTCGACTTCTTGCAGGAGGTGGGTGGGAGGACTTTCTGGCCGCCACAAGCGACGGCAATCGCTTCACCCTGCTGTGGCATCCCGTCGTATGGTGCTGCCGTAGCACGGGGTTTACTCGCTCGGCGCCAAGAACTTCGTGGGTCCCGGCGCCCAGGCCGCGGATCTGGCGCCTTGACTCCCCCCCCCCCCAAAACATTTGGTCCTTCCGGATGGACGAGCTAGACCCAAAGAGGCCATATCCCATAAGTTGCGCGCACTTCGACGGACGATGGACCCACCTCGCAGAGAGACCGGCGCTGCGCGCATCACTCCCTGCTGCGACAGAAGAGACCGCAGCAGGCAATTGCTGGAGGAGGCGTCGTTGAGCTTGGCAAGGCTTCTGCGACTGCGACTAGCCGACTCGCGGGTTGACGATGGCGAGCGGTAGAGGCTTACATAAGTTGTGATCTCACTCGTTCAGCAATCACATCTCTACACGACCGCACTTCAGTTCCTTAACTCCGACACTGAAGCTCCGTTCTGTCCACCAGTGGCCTCAGCCAGCAACTTTTCTTGTTCGCGACTTCAACGACAATGGCTCGTCCAATGGAGGTTGAGTGGAAGCCAACCCGGCTCGTTTGGCAGGGAAATGATTATGTGCCGTCGCCAGATCGCAACACGCACAGGTCGGAGTTGAAGAGTCAAGCTAGCAACGGAGTAGCTCATGAAAAACGCTCGCCAAGACTTGATGAATTGCCAAGACGTGGAGTGTCGCTCCCTAATCCAAGCGGCAAGCGGGACGAGGTTTTCCATGCATCATGTCATTGTCCTAGAGTGAGGTGCTCTTATTGCGGCCTTCTGTGCAGGGGGATCGGAGAGGCTTTGCTTCATGAGGCTTTGCTGCACTCAACAACGTCATGCTGCTCTCCTAACGGAGAGCTTTGTCAACAGTGCAACCTGGCCCTACCTCTCCTCACACTGCCGCCGTCGGTTCCTGCCTACCTTCTGAGAGACAGCTCCATGCTTGACATTAATGCCGCAGGTTCAAGCACACATGGCGTCAACAAAGGGTGCTGTGGAAGAAGCAGGGTCAAGGGATAGGTCTCCAGGAATTGAAAACATCGTAGGATCACCTTCTGGCTTTCAGTTCATCAGATTCTAATCAACTTTCTTCAAGTGCCGAATTTGGTCCTGAGGCAAAGGTATGAAAAAGTAGGACGTCTTTCATCTTTTCAAGGGACCATAAAAGTGTTGTGATGAACTCCTCCGCATCACGGAGAACCTCCGTGGCATCAGCAAGGGTTTGAACTGAACGTTGCCCCACCCCACCTATGGCATTGCCATCATCTGTTCGGCCAGCATCACTCGGAGCTCAAAACATCACACCAGAAAATGGGGAGGGGGATACTGCTAGTTCCAGAGGCAATAGGCCAAGTCTTCTAGACACTTTCATGGGAGAAAGGATAGTGAACAAAGACACGAACATGGTTTTAAGTGCTGATCACATGTTTTTGCGGCTGAAAGACCTGCTTGAGTATTTAGTAAAATCTGCATCGTTGTTTAAACGAGTCATGTAAGCCCCTGCAAACGAGTTCGCGACGTCGCCTACTTCACGTGACCTACTCGCCGCGGTTCAAAATTGTGTGCGTGCGAGACCTTCCTGTGGGCCCTTGCTTACTACTCATGACTTGATAGTGCAATAATCCACTACTGGAAATCATGTTGATAAGTACTCTTGTTGGTTCTGCGTGGCCGACCACTTTACGGGTCCGCATATGTTTTTTTCACGGGCACCAGAGAAGCAGAAACAGTAGTTCCGGTCCTTCAGTGGTAACCTACTTGTACGGAAAAACCAGCAACATTCAATCGCTAAACATCAAGTTCATTTGGATGTCTGACATGGAAACGGAAAGGGCAACTACTACACTTAACGTGTGACACGTCCACGTGACGACATCCGCACACATGGCCACACATGGCCCACAGCAAAAAGAGCACAACGCAACCTGGTACCCCCCCCCCCCCCCCCCCCCCCCCCCTTTTTCCCTCCAACCCCACGCTATACGCGACCATGGTCATAATCGCATCAAGGTCATGGCTAACCCTAAGACGTCACATGACGCCACGCAGCTATGGAACAGAGAGCCAGTTCTTGAGAAGCTGCTGAGTTTGCTTAGTGTTGCATACCATGCCATGGGGAAAGTCCATGGTGCTCTGCCTAGTGCGCGAAAAGCGTGCTAGGGTTCGCCGCATGCGCTCGCATGTGGCGGACGACGTCTGGACGGGTAGGATGTCCATGGCAGCCATGTAGTGAATCGTTAGGGTCAGCCTGTTCGCGACCCAGAAGTTGATGATGTCCGCATTCTCAGGCAGGCGCTCGGTCTGAGTGTAGTGTGCAGTCTCTTGCAGGAGAGGGCGAGCCCGAGAAGTGCCGTCCGCGACCATGGACCTAGGTCGGGTTCGCTTAGTGCCAAAAGTGTGTGGGCCCCCGTTATTGCCAAACCACACTTTTTAGGTCCTGGACGTGGTTGCTGTGACCGTAGATGGTATCCCGCCAGCCTGCCAGGACAACATTGCAGTTAGACTCCTGCTTGTTGCATGCAGTAGGAGTTTAATGTCGGAAACATGGCTGTAGCCTGTGGGGGAGAAGGGGGCAGAGGAGAGGGTGGGGGGGGGTGGGGGGGGGGNCCCAACGCCCAGCATTATGTCAAGCCCGGCTCTCCGACGCTGGGCAGTCGAGTGGGGCCTGGCTGCTGAATCCCTGGTCCGCTTGGGTTGTATCCGGTGTCCGCGTCGGTGGTGTCCGCGGGCTCAAGAGCTTCAGCATCAGCCTCGACGGGATCAGCTGCGCGAGGCCCAGCAGCGACAGGTTCAGCTGCGACATGTGCTGCTGTGGCAGGTTCAGCTGCGCTAGCTGCATTGCCGAATGTGCTTGCAGCAGGACGACCCACAGGTGGCAAAGAGGCAGCCGTGGCGAAGTAGAACGTGCTTCCACAGGGAAGAGGGGGTGGAGCGGGTATGTTGGCTGCTTCCTCCTGTCATCATAGGGCATGGAGGTAGGCCTCTTCGTACGGTTCCAGAAGGGGCATGACGATGCGCTGCACCTCCTCTGGGTGGATGTCGCTCTCTTCTCCGCCGTACGTCTCCTCGAAGTAGGTGCGGTTGAAACAAGGGTCCAGCCAAGTTCCCAGGCACTGGATTTTTCCACTGTGGTCCTAGTGGTTGATGAAGCTGACAGCTCGGCGCATGTGCTGCGCCAACGTGCACTGAACCTGGCGGAGCTCCTGGCTGGCTTCAGTGTCATTCATGGCAGTGGTGCTGGACTTGAATTCAGCAGCATGGTCGGAGAGATGGTCAAGTAGTTTGTTGTGGAACGGGTCTGTCCGGCCGATGGTTGCGTAGCTCTCTCCGCACATATCATCGGTCATGTCCTTAAGGGGAGCAGGAGCTTGACAAGCACAGCGATGGTCCGCCACTGGCTTCTGGACAGCCGCATGTCGCCTGGGCCGATTCTTCTCCAGCCATGGTTCAAGCGGGGAGTGTTGTTCAATGGCGAGCTGGAGAATGTGCACCATGGAGTTCCAGCGTGTCCGGCTGTTGATCTTGACCTTGCGGTAAGGCTGTCATGATAGTTGAGGAAGAAATCCTCGCATGTAGCTTCACACAACGGACTGCCGGAGATGAAGTTGGCAAGAACACGGACGTGTGAGACTACGGGTTCCACCTCCACACAGCCTAATATCTGTCTGACCCCGAGATTGAGCACATGGTCAAAGAGCCTGACACAATGCCCTTGTGTGAACCTGGGACATGCCCTCTGGAACATAAAGTGGTTGACCATGGAGATTTTCGCCAAAGTATTGTCCATTGTCAGACAGCCCACCCGGTCCCCATCCCTCCACACAGTCGCTGCACACCCTGTACCGATCATACGCATCATTCCCCCCCCCCCCCCCCCCCCCCCCCCCCCCCCC
>SZWC01012131.1:2018-45404 GCA_023375785.1 Penium margaritaceum
CCCCCCCCCCCCCCTCCCCACTTCCCTTCTGTCGAATGGTGTTTTTGCCACTGTGTGCAACATCGCACATTTTTCGTCGCGTTTTCGTTTGCTGATCCTTGGGTGCAGCCAGGTGAGTCTGGCAGGATGGGATATGCTGCAGCGTGCAAAGTCTCTCGAAAGCTACCCTCAGCAATTGTGAATGGCATTCACTAAACTGTAGAGCTGAAGTCGTAGGTGAAATGAAGCCATGGGTGAATGAAGTCATGGCCGTACGCCTTTGAGAGACGTACGAAGATTCCATGTGCCTCACATGCTCCAATGTCTGCATGTCGTAAGACGGTGGCCACTAAGCCTACAGCTGCGGGTAGATTTGGGAGAAGGTAGTATTCCACACCTCACCTTTTCCCATGCGACACTTCCAAGCCATCTCTCTCTCTCTCTCTCTCTCTCTCTCTCTCTCTCNGCGCACGCACAGGCGGGCGTGCTGCAGGCGGCGCGGCAGTTGGTGCGGCGCGAAGGGCTTGGAGGGCTGTACCGCGGCATCGTGCCCGCCAGCATGAAGCTTCTGCCCATGGCGGTGATAACGTTCGGCGTGTACGAGTCTGTGAAGGCCGTGCTTGCCAACATGGAGGCCGAGAGGAGGGCAGCAGAGGAGGCACCCTCGTGAGAGTGTCGTGGAGAGGAGAGAGGAGCTACCACCAACCGAGGAGAGCCAGCTGCTGCAGAGCTGCAGCTGTTTGAGCTGGGGCGATTCCAGTTCTGCCAGATGCATCAAATGAGGACAGCAGTTTCGATAGTGCAAGAGCTGCAGGACATGCACAACAGATCAAGTTTGGAACTACGAAGGCTTGTGACTTGCCGCTGCGCCAGCCCTGCCACCGTAGTTTGCTTACTGCGGTTGCGTGCACGCGTCGGTGAAGGTTGTGTTTGTGAACACGGAGGTGGCGGGAAGGGCGATGCCCACATGGACCAGAGCATGTCATCATGGGATGAGTGAGGAGGTGGAGAGCAAGGGGAAGTGGAAGGAATGCGCTGCGAGCTGGTGGAGCACTGGATCAAAGACATCACAAGACAGGTGAAGACATCTCAAGACAGGTGAAGACATCTCAAGACAGGTGAAGACATCTCAAGACAGGTGAAGACATCACAAGACAGGTGAAGACATCTCAAGACAGGTGAAGACATCTCAAGACAGGTGAAGACATCTCAAGACAGGTGAAGAAAGCGGCACATGCTCTTTGGCAGCCATGATGTTGCTTGGCACATGTGAGCTGCTGATGGCTGTGTTTGTGGAGATGGAGGTGGAGGAGGAGGTGGAGGTGGAGGGAAAAAGGTGGGGGTGGCGAAAAAGAGGTGGATGTGGAGGGAAGAAAGTGGAGGTAGAGGTGGAGGCGGGTGCACCCAAGTGTGCAAAAACCCGCGACGATGTCGGAAAGAGTGATGGCTGTCCGAGAGGCAACCAAGGAGAACTTGCAGGGTAGGGTGACTGGCGCCGATGAGTAATGGTGCGGAGATCCCTCTGCAAGCAGCCTCCAGTTTTGAGGCCTGGAGTCGCCGCCACCATTGGGTGCGTTTGGCGTCGTTAGAGAGAGGAAGTTTGGCGGCGGCTAGAGCAAGCGCTGCAGCTGGACCTTTGGATTCAGCGGCAGCTGCATTTGTTGCGCTAATGTCAAGAGAAGTTGCATCGANAGACAGGTGAAGAAAGCGGCACATGCTCTTGGGCAGCCATGATGTTGTTTGGCGCATGTGAGCTGCTGATGGCTGTGTTTGTGGAGATGGAGGTGGAGGAGGAGGTGGAGGTGGAGGGAAAAAGGTGGGGGTGGCGAAAAAGAGGTGGATGTGGAGGGAAGAAAGTGGAGGTAGAGGTGGAGGCGGGTGCACCCAAGTGTGCAAAAACCCGCGACGATGTCGGAAAGAGTGATGGCTGTCCGAGAGGCAACCAAGGAGAACTTGCAGGGTAGGGTGACTGGCGCCGATGAGTAATGGTGCGGAGATCCCTCTGCAAGCAGCCTCCAGTTTTGAGGCCTGGAGTCGCCGCCACCATTGGGTGCGTTTGGCGTCGTTAGAGAGAGGAAGTTTGGCGGCGGCAAGAGCAAGCGCTGCAGCTGGACCTTTGGATTCAGCGGCAGCTGCATTTGTTGCGCTAATGTCAAGAGAAGTTGCATCGATCTCAGCTGTGCAACGATTAATTTTTGACAGAATTGACTGGAGCTGGGCAACGACTAGAGTATGAGGATATTGACCGCTGCTGAGCAATGGCTGGATTTTGAGGAACACTGGCCGCAGCTGAGCCAGCAAGCGAAGAACTTCTTGCTGTTCCCTGACATTGTGCGTACGCTGCACTGGCGCGAACGCGCGCATGGTTCTGGCATGCCCTGCCACGACATTGCACTGCAGAGCGTTGGGAGTGCTGGTGGCACTAGTGGCTGCCACGATGCAACTCAGCATTTTCGCAATGGAGACACAAGACATGGTCCACTATCTGAGTGGTGTTGCATCTTGTTTGAACATGGGGTAGCTTGTGCTTTTAGCAAAACATTGGTAGCACCATGATCGAATCTCTAGCTCAGAGGGCAATCAGTGTATATTTGTTGCCAGAAACTACCCACCTGGCTTATTCTCAAAAAGCTGGCCAGAGGTGGGGAAATGAGGCATATACCGATGATGGTCTTCACCAATACGACAGCTAAACCAATACGAAGTTTTGGTTCATAGTTTACATGGCTCATCAGGATTTACGAGGAGTGTGTATGGAAAGATCACACTCGGAGAGATCTCGCAGCATGCAAGCCTCCACTCACCTATGAGGATGAGTATTCATAGGTGAGCCGTACGCACCAATGTACAAAATTAACATGTTGCAATGGGCAAGCCCGTAAGGGTGTGCCGAAAGAACATCCACCTTCGGTAAAAGAAAGCAGTGTCCGACACTGTCATATCACTTTGAAAGTATCCACAATGCCACTGTTTTGATTGGGCACGAGTGTGGCCTCTACACTTGTGCCACATATCCTTGGAACTAGTACGCAAATGAGCATCCACACTGCCAGTATGCTTTGTGCTTTCGCACGACCAAGCCACGCAACTCATCAGGCACCGTAGACGCAATGTCCACGACAATGTGTCGGAGCGACGACATATGTGCGAATGAGCGTGGCACCTCTGTCAGCACCCAACAACGCTCCACCCGCGGCTCTATCAATTGTGGGACTAACACTGTCTACTGCTCTGCCCCCTGTGCTACTAGGCGCTGCTACTGTTGCTGGTGCTGCAGCAGCACAGAAAGCTCCCACAAAGATGATTCAATTGATGGTTGCTCTAGCTGCATGCCTAGCTCTTTTTCATCCATGACATATCCCTCCTTACCACTCCGATGGGGATACTCCTCACTAAGAAAGTGCGTAGAAGCTTCCTAGCAACACAGCCGCTGACCGGGCGTCAGTGCCTGATTGGACGGTGACGACAGTCACAGGTCGTACACACAACGGCAAGGGTTTGGCTAGGAGACACAAGGCACAATGTCAGGCAATATAGCATATGCAGAGAGAGATGACAAATGACAGGTCCATGGCATAAATACCTGCCACGGCGCACGGCGGGTGTCGCACGCGGCAGTCCAAAAGCTGTCCTAAAACTGGCCCAAAACAACTGTTTTGGCCGTAACCCTGCGCACACATGTCCGAATGCTACGCCGTCTGAACCTAGACATGCAGAATCAAAAGACGGACGCTACGACTGGTCACATGCATGCATCCATCGACAGACAGAGGACATGCAATGTAAAAACATGCAAATAGGCCTCATGGCCAGTCCGCCGAAAGACGCCTGCAAGACGTAGAAAACACAGCAAAGTGTCCCGGTGGCATCTGGGGCTCTAGAACAGTGGTCGGTCAGTTCCAAGCTGGTGGTCCACCGCCTGTCGTCGCGCCGGTGTCACCAGGGCCGCCTGCCTTAGGGATCTGAACGAGTATGGACACGGCCGAGTGGTCACAGTAAACTGTACAGGAACGACACAAAGCACAACACTCCCCCATGACCTGATGGTACGCAAGTCCATACGCGTGCAGCACTGGTACAACCACAATAGTGGGTGACACAGACAGATGAGACGCAGACGCACATCCCACACTCAACCACTCTCACGTACGGGGCGAAGCCTAACAAAACGAATGGCCACCAGGAACTTTCCGCGGGCAAGTGCCTTCGTCAAGAAATCAGCACGCTGCAAGTCAGTGCCAACCCACATGATGGAGATCACGCGTCGCTCCACTAGATCACGAACGAAGTGATGCTCAACCGCAATGTGCTTTGTGCGAGCATGAAAAACACCAGAGTTCTCCGCAATGGCGAGAGCACTCTGGTTGTCGCAACGCAGCACAATGGCGGGTACTGACTGCCCAAGCTCAAGAAACAAGCGCTGCAGCCATACTGCCTCAGCAGCCCCTGCGCCCAAAGCCACATACTCTGCCTCCGACGAGCTACGTGCGATGCAGCCCTGCTTCCCGCTTCGCCAAGACAAAGCGGTACCACCGAGCAGAAACACGTAGCCAGTACGACTGCGCCCATCAGGGCTCCAAGCCCAGTCACTGTCAGTGTAGCCGTCAAGGACCTCTGAACACTGCTGACGAAAGCAGAGTCCAAGATACGGCGTGGAGACCACGTACCGTACCACTCGCACAGCCGCGTGAAGAGCTCTCGCACGTGGAGCCTACGAGAACTGAGCGAGGAGGTTGACGGCGAACGCGATGTCAGGACGCGTGGTAGTGGCCAGGTACATCAGAGATCCGATGAGACGGAGGTACAAGGTCACGTCCACTGTCTCCCCCAGCTGTGTAGGGTCATCCACCTTCAGGGCATCCTGCCCATCAGGTGTGAGGGGTGTGGAAGCGGTGGGCACTGCACCAAGGAGATCACTGAAACGCTCCCCCACGACTCGTGCGTATCGGGCCTGATGCAGCAACAGTGTCCGATGTCTGCGATCTCGCACGATCTCCATACCAAGAAAAACCGATGCAAGAACGAGGTCCTTCATCCTGTAGGCAGTCGACAAGATAGCCTTGGCCTCCTTCACGGCCTCCAGGGACGTAGACGCAATCAGAAGGTCATCAACATAGACCACGATGGCGGTGAACCGCTCGGGTGTCGGTAGGATGAAGAGCGAGGGGTCTGCCTCGCTCTATACGTATCCTGCGCGAGTCAAGGTACCAGTGATCTCCCGGTTCCAACACCGTGGAGACTGCTTGAGGTCGTACAAGGACTTGCGCAAGCGCCAGACCTTGTCACCGTCCTCAAAGCCTGGTGGCTGAGCCACGTACATCTCCTCATCCAGAGAGCCATGGAGGAACGCGTTGTTCACATCCATCTGGTGCACAGTGATGCTGAGCCACTACACCGAACAGAGCTCGAGCTGAGGTCATGCGGCCGACAGGGGCAAAGGTGTCAGTGTAATCAACTCCCTCAATGTGAGAGTACCCCTTGACGACCAAGCGGGCCTTGTAGCGTTGCAGTGAGCCATCCGGCTTCACCTTCGTGCTAAAAGACCCACTTGACCTGAATCGCCTTTCTCCCAGGGGGAAGGTCGACCAGCTCGTAGACTCTATGCTCTCGGATAGCGCGAAGCTCATCCTCGCAAGTAGCTCGCCAGGCATCAGCATCCTGCGATGAGAAAGCCTCCCTCAATGTGCCCGGGTCAGGCGCCATAGAGGGGGAACTCTGCGTGGCAAGTGCACACGCCTTAGTGCCAGGCCTGACGGCCACGAGATCAGCTGCTGCGTCACAGGCAATATGGAACTCGCGAGTGACCAGGTCGTGCCCTATGGGGCACGCTGGGTGTACCTCTGAAAGCTCAGTGCGAACACTCAGGCCTAAGGCCTTTGTGCCTGGATCACCGCTCGCGATACTGCGAGAGGAACGCCTGGGTCCGGGACCCGACGCTCGCTGAGCTCCGGAATCCAGTGGTCGAAGGCGGCCACCGGGCTCACGGGAGTAACCGGAGGTCGAGGGGCGCACCTCAGGCTCAGGAACAGGTACGACCACATGGACAGGTACGACCACAACTGGTGAGGGCTAAGACGAGGCAGCCGGAGATGCCGTGCGAGGAGATGCGTGTGTGGGGGACACAGAGCTGGGTGTGACAGCAGGCAAGGCTGGCCCGGACACTGAGACAGGAGTGTCAACCGACGTAGGGACAGGAGTGGGCTGGACTAGGTCAGACGTCGGAGCAGGGGTGCCAGTAGACACAGGTGATGGTGCAAGAGGAGGCGTGAGAGCAGCGGTACCTGTGGGGTGTGAAACAGGCTAAACAGGCGGGATCTCTGGACCAACGGCAATGATAGCCGGATCATCAAGTGTTGGAGACCGAGAGGGGACTCGAGCGGACACATCAGCCTGACGAGGAATGGTCGCTGGCGGAGAAGTCTCCCCCATCTGCCGAGGACCCTCACAGGAAGGGACATGAGCTGTAGAGAGGGATGTGATCGAAGGCAGATCACGTTATGTGAGTGAATAAGAAAACAGCGCGTCACGGGACTCAATGACACAACGGCGAGTGGGGTCCCAAAAGCGCCAGGCCTTCGACCGCGAGGAGATGCCGATGAAGGCACACAAGCGACCCCGAGGGGAGACCTTGGACCCCTGCTGGTCCTCGGTGTACCACACGGAGGCTAGGGAACCCCAGACGCGAGCGAGACGAAGATCAGCACGGTGGCCAAACCAGAGCTCGTACGGTGTAACATGATCCGGAAGCGGACCATGCGGGAGGCGGTTCCAGACCCAAGTCATGTAGGCAAAGCCCTCGAAGGCGAAGGACTCCAGGAGACTGCACTCAGACCGCATGGCGCGAACCGCATCCTCCATGGTGTGGTTCCAGCGCTCAGATACACCGTTCTGCCGTGGGGTAGCAGGAGCGGAGACCTGGTGAAAAATGCCGTGCTCAACAAAGAAGGAGTCCATCTCACCGAGGAACTCGCCGCCGCGATCCGAGCGAAGAGTATGGAGCGTGTGGCGAGACTGACGCTCAGCCATCACGAGCCAGAGCCGAACCAGCGTCGCTCTTCTGACGCAGACTGTAGACCCACCGCATCCGGGTGAAGTCATCAGTCAGCGTCAGAACATACCGGCCCCTCTCGGACAGGGACTCGACCGGGAGAGGACCGAGCAGGTCCGAGTGGACCAACTCAAGAGGCCTCAGTGCTCGGGAACGCGAATCAGGGTAAGTGCACCGGTGCATCTTCCCCTGAGCACAAAAAAGACAATCGGTCTTGGGTGGCTTCTCGAAAGAAGCCACGTCAAGACCGAGAGCAGGCTGTGTCCGAATGAGCTTCGACAGAGCGTCGGAGCCCACGTGACACAGACGACGGTGAAGCAACCGCTGGTGTTTCGGGGATAGAACACCAGTGAAAAAAACGCGACCAGAGGAGGAGGGAGAGCAAGGGGAGGAGGTCCGAGCAATGCGATACGAATCATCTATAACTGAAGCACGCAGGACAATGCTACGGGTGTCCAGAGCAGTCACAGTCGCTGAATCAGCAGTATGCTCAATGGAGAGACCCATCAGAGTGCAGGCACGCACAGACAGCAGACTGAGCTCAAGATCAGGCACAAACAGCACGTCAGAGAGATACAGGGGGCCACACGGACCATCAAAGCATACAACCCCAACACCGTGGACCGGCAAGGACTGACCGGAGCCTGTACGAATGGAACGGACAGTCGTGACCGGACCAAGTACCACAAAGTCACTACGACGACATGTCATGTGATGGGTGGCACCGGAATCGATGATCCAAGTGCCACCGGAGTCACGACTGGTGGACGTCACTGTACAATGAGCAATTGAACACTCGGCATCAGAGGGACGCTGAGCTGTCAGTGGGAAGGAACGACGTACATCACGAAGGTGAGACTCATGAATCTAGTCAGTGCAGTCAGGCCCATCATCATCACATGCGGATTGTGCTCCCCCACACATGTCATCACGAGTCACGAGGACGGACGAACAAGCAGTCTGTGACCCATTCGACGATGAAAACACACTCGCACCTCCCTGAAAACGAAGCGCCAGAAGATGACGAAGCTCGACGATGGTGCGGTTGCGTGGGTCTGGATCATTGCTGCTCGCTGGTGAGGACGTAGGAACAGCTGCATTCGTCATCGCCGCGCGTCCAGAGGAGTGTGCGGGCGACGTGCCGGACGCGGTGCAAGAAGCATGGGCAGCCTGAAGCCCACGAGTGATGCGCGCCCAGTCAAGCGGCTGCTGGCACTTGGTGTAGCGATGGGCGCCTCCACAGTTATAGCAGTGCACGGAACGGCCACTGCTACCACTGGATGACGGATGCTGCTGACCCGATCCGCGCCTCCTATTCTTCTTCTTCCCTTGGGCAGCTGCTGCAACGCCCTGCTTCTGCGTGGGTGTAGACGGGGTCGAAGAGGAGGAGGAAGATGAGGTAGTGATGGAGGTGGATGAGGGTGACTGCTGGAGGGAAGATGGTGGTGATGCGATGACTGCTGTAGCGAGGGAAGTCTCCTGATGCGCTACTGCTGCCTCGCGGGCCGATGTCACTTGGAGGAAAAGCTGGTGTGCCCAAGGGAGCAGCTGCAGAGTGGCTGAGAAAGGCTCGAGGGCAGCGTCGCTGTACCGTGTGAAGATGTCGGTGTACTGCAGGCAAACTCCGAGCATGATCGTCCAAAGCGCCCACAGCTGTGTGCCCCCTGAGGTCCCCAGACGCGTGAAGATACGCATGGCGCATCGCCAGTAATCCGCCGCAGGCTCCGCTGGCCCCTAACGGAGCGAGTGGAAAGCACGAATGTGTGACGCACGCGTGGCGTGCGTCTCTGCGGCCAGTAGGGACAGCGCCAGATCCCAGCCTCCACGAGGATCGACTCCGGTGCCTATGCCAGCCTCGCCGAGGAAGGGGCGGAAGTCGACGACAGTCTCGCGTGGCATGGCATAGAGAAGTCCGCGCATGGCCCGGGCTGCTGTTGGCGCCTGTGCTGGATCTGTAGACTGGTATGGGCTATGGTAGTAAGGCCACACTCCCTCGGAAGTGGCCCACACCTGAAACAGGATCTCCCAGCAGTCGAAGCCATCCTCGCTGATGTACCGTGGAGGTGGTGCCTCAATGTCCTTTGGCTGCTGCTCCGTGGGGAGAGCAACCGCAGGCTGAGGAGGGCAAGAGACGGGAAAACCTCCTGGGAGAGGGTGATCACTGGGGAAGTCAGGTGACGATCGTATCGGGGACACGGGTGGAGGTCGGGTACTCGTCTGCAGCTGACGGAGGCGCTCCTGTAAAAGACGAATCTCCTGCTCCTGGGAGTCATCCTCGAAGCCTGGCATGAATGGCTCGTCATCAAGGAGGTCAACTGGTGGTGGAGAAACCACAGCAGGAGGTGAAGCAGGCGGAGCACCTGTCACAGGCACCTGGGCCGAGTGCTGGGTAGAGGCCGCACCGCCGGCAGCTCCCTCAGAAATCCGCGAAGGAGCCGTGGACTGAGCACGCAGAAGCTCAGTCAGCGTGCAGATCGCGTCAGTCTGCTCTCGCTGCAGATGACGCAGCTCATCATGCTGGCTGCGCAGGTCCGCAATGGCCTGCGAGCGAGGGCTCAATACCCTTGAAGAAGAGGGGGAGGGATCACATGGCCCCTTGTCCTTGTCGTCGGGCGGACTCATGTCGCCGCTCACTATGGGACGACAGGTCAAGTTTGTCGGATTTCAAAACCGTCTGCGTTTCTCGAGGAGTTGAAACGCTCGCAACTTTTGCCTTTCTGGGTGAAAATTTGGCTGTGTAATGCTGATGTCAGCAAGTGGTTGCTGACGTCAACACGACCTGATGACGTCAGCAATCAACAATGCTGACGTCAGCTCGTCCCCTCCCTTTTTTTTTTGGTCTCGGTTCTGCACGAGTGTGGAGCCGCTTCGCGGTGGTGCGCGGCAGCTCCGCGGAAGCTGCGCAGCAGCTTCCGCCCAACTGCTGCTGCAGCTGTGCTGTCAGCTACAGCAGCAGCTGCGTAGCTGCGTGTGCAGCGGTGGCAGCAGCGGCTGCGCTGCTACTGCTGCTGCTGCGCGCTGCAGCTGCTGCTCCGCGCCGCAGCTGCTGCTGGCTGCCGCCGCTGCGCTGCCGCTGCTGCCACTACTGCGCTGCTGCTGCTGCTACTGCCGTTGCTGCTCTGCTGTGGCCGCCGCGACTGCCGCTGCTGCTGCTGTGCTGCTGCCGCCGCTGCCGCTGCTGCTGCTGCGCTGCTACTGCCGCCGCTGCTGCCACGCTGGTGCTACGGCCGCTACTACTGCGCTGTTGCTGCCGCCGCCTCTGCTGCTGCTGCTCTGCTGCTACGGCTGTGGGAGGGCGGTTGCACGCATTGCAGCCACCACGCACCTCTGCGTGGCGGTACACGCCGCTGCTGCTGCCTCTGCAGCTGCGATCTCACGTGGTGGGTGGAGTGCATTGACGGCGACCGGCCGTCTCCAAACAGACCCCAAGAACCCTGCTGCAACGGTGACTCTCACTGCTGTTGCTCTGCTGCGTCTCTGCTGCGCAGCTCAGTGAGAACTGTCTCACTGCTCTGATACCATGAGAAAGTGCGTAGAAGCTTCCTAGCAACACAGCCGCTGACCGGGCGTCAGTGCCTGATCGGACGGTGACGACAGTCACAGGTCGTACACACAACGACAAGGGTTTGGCTAGGAGACACAAGGCACAGTGTCAGAATGCTTCAATATAGCATATGCAGAGAGAGATGACAAATGACAGGTCCATGGCATAAACACCTGCCATGGCGCACGGCGGGTGTCGCACGCGGCAGTCCAAAAGCTGTCCTAAAACTGGCCCAAAACAACTGTTTTGGCCGTAACTCTGCGCACACATGTCCGAATGCTACGCCGTCTGAACCTAGACGTGCAGAATCAAAAGACGGACGCTACGACTGGTCACATGCATGCATCCATCGACAGACAGAGGACATGCAATGGAAAAACATGCAAATAGGCCTCATTGCTAGTCCGCCGAAAGACGCCTGCAAGACGTAGAAAACACAGCAAAGAGTCCCGGTGGCATCTGGGGCTCTGGAACAGTGGTCGGTCAGCTCCAAGCTGGTGGTCCGCCGCCTGTCGTCGCGCCGGTGTCACCAGGGCCGCCTGCCTCAGGGATCTGCACGAGTATGGACACGGCCGAGTGGTCATAGTAAACTGTACANGCAAATAGGCCTCATTGCTAGTCCGCCGAAAGACGCCTGCAAGACGTAGAAAACACAGCAAAGAGTCCCGGTGGCATCTGGGGCTCTGGAACAGTGGTCGGTCAGCTCCAAGCTGGTGGTCCGCCGCCTGTCGTCGCGCCGGTGTCACCAGGGCCGCCTGCCTCAGGGATCTGCACGAGTATGGACACGGCCGAGTGGTCATAGTAAACTGTACAGGAACGGCACAAAGCAGAACACTCACCACTCCCATCAGGATACTCATGTTGGTTGGTGTGGCTTCCACACGTCATGAGCGACGACCGTGGTGATTATCCGTGTACCCCGCACTGGAAATGGAATCTACACTACAGCGCAGTTTGGGGCAGTGGCGGTGTTGATGCAGCGTGCGGGCTTCCACGCAAGTTGCTTAGTCAGCTGCCCCCTCTGTCTGCTGCTCTAGAGTCTAAGTGTGAGTGCTTTGGATTTGTTACTCAGAAACGCGCGCGCCAGTATTAGTGTCAGAAAGCAGTTGAAAACTGGAAGTAACTGATTAGGAGTGAAGAATGAACAACAATGGGAGACCCTTCCAAGTTCTAGCTCCCCCCCACTAGTGTAGAACTTGTTACTCAGCTAACCAGCCAATCAGAAAATAGTCTTAGATCTATTTTCTGGTAGGCATAGTTTTCTCGGTGAGCCCTGCCAGACGCCCGACAGCCCAACACCCGGGCGTCGTCCGTTTTGCCTAAAAACTGGACCATACCATAATACAGACGCTGCGAATGCAGTCGTGTGGTCAGAATTAGCTAGAAAAACAGAAGCAAAGAGTTATGACTGCCCAAACTCAGGTAGTGCCTACGACGGTCCATGACGTCAAACAGTGACACGCAGCAAGAGACATGGGCCCTAGGCAGAGGATGATGCTGCAGACGCAATGACACAGTCAAAGCTAACGCTGGGTGCATGCAGATAGCATCTGCGGTGGCAGTGACCGCCTGCGGCCCGACCGCCGAGGAGGCCTGCTGATGGAGCTGAGCACGATGTGGGAGGGAGGAAGCTTCAGCGAACTGTGAGTAGGCCTCAGCGTGCATCGGCTCTACCGGACGACACTCCAGCAGCGTCGAGTCTCGCCCTTAGTCATCAACATGCCGATGTACACAAGCCGGGAGGACACAACACAACACAATGAGAGATGCACAAAAAAACCAACACTCCCCCATGACTCACACGCATAGTGCACATGTGCGAGCAGAGAAAAAGTCAAGAACCATACTCCCAGAAGGGCACACAGAGACGCAGGCACGGACAATGAGAGACACTCACGGACGCACGCCAACCGAACTCACAACCTTCTTGAACGAGTCGCGTTTCAGTGCCTTGGTCAAGAAGTCAGCCAGCTGCCGTGCTGTCTCAACCTACACAATGCTGACACTGCCCTCATGCAACAACGAACACACATAGTGATATTCAACGTTGATGTGCTTTCTACGTGTGTGATGCACGCCGTCATTGTCGGCGATGGCCATGGCGCTCTCATTGTCACAATGCAACGTGATGGATGCGACGGACTGACGCAACTCGGACAACAGACGACGCAACCACACACTCTTGCATGCGCCTCAGCCAAGGGCCACGTACTCAGCCTCAGCAGTGCTGTGTACAATGCATCCTTGCTTGCCACTACGCCAGGACACAGGTGTGCCGCCGATCAGAAAGATCTAGCCTGTGCGACTTTTACTGTCTGGATTGCCGGCCCAGTCACTGGGTGTAGCCCAACGCGACGACAGACGGCTGGCGGCAGAACATGAGACCTCGTCGAGGAGTCGATACGACATAGTGCAGTACTCGGATCGCGGCCTCAAAGTGGAGGTGTCCTGACAAAACTGAGCCAGGAGGTTGACAGCGAACGCAATGTCCGGGTACGTCATCGTCGCCAGGAACATCAGTGACCCAATGACACGCAGATACGTGGTCACGTCAACTGGCTCCCCCACAACGGCTGGGTCAGGACTCTTTAGCTTTACCTGGCCATCAAGCGACATGGATGAAGATGCGTTCGGCACGAGGGGCAGGTCCTCGGCAAAGCGAGTGGACAGGGTCTGCACATAGGTAGCCTGGTGGAGGTGTAGGATGCCCTGGGAGCGATCATGCTTGAGCTCCATGCCCAAGAAGACTCGGGCAGACCCGAGATCCTTCATCTGGTAGGCGGCGTGCAACAGGTCCCTGACACGCTGGACGGCAGCCATGTCAGGCGACACAATGAGGAGATCGTTGACGTAGACTAGGACAGCGGCGAGGGTCTGGCCTTGTGGGCTAACGAACAGTGCGGGTTTAGCGGTACTACGCTGAAGGTCGTCGCGAAGGAGCGTGCTGCTGATCTCTTGGTTCTAGTACCGAGGCGACTGCTACAGACCGTAGAGGGCCTTCCGTAGCCGCCAAACTCTCCTAGTGCCATCATCAAAGCCAGGAG
Source organism: Penium margaritaceum (assembly GCA_023375785.1). Taxonomy (NCBI): domain Eukaryota; kingdom Viridiplantae; phylum Streptophyta; class Zygnematophyceae; order Desmidiales; family Peniaceae; genus Penium; species Penium margaritaceum. The sequence continues at coordinate 15,634 of SZWC01012131.1, forward strand.
GCTGCACCATGTAGAGCTCCTCACCCTCCAGCGAACCATGGAGGAAGGCGTTGCTCACGTCCATCTCATGCAGCTCCCACCCATGCTGGGCAACCTGAATGAAGAGCGCCCGGCTCGTGGAGAATCGGCCAACTGGAGTAAAGATCTGGTCGTAATCGACCCCAGGGACGTGAGCAAACCCCTTGGCTGTGAGGCGGGCCTTGTACTTGTCCAAGGACTCGTCAGGCTTCCATTTGTGCCAAAAGACCCAATTGGTACTGATGACCTTCCGTCCTGGAGGGAGGTCGACGAGGTCATACATGTGGTGCTGTCAGATAGCTGCGAGCTCGTCAGCGCAGGCAACATCCTAGTGTGCAGCCTCAGGAGAGGCTCGAGCCTCGCGTAGGGTGGCTGGGTCCTCCGGGTGTGCTATGGAGCAGACTGAGAGAGCGTGAGCATCTCGAGCTCCAGGTGGGATGCGTGCAAGTGCAGCCATGACAGCATGCCGATGCTCAGGATGAAGCATGGCGTAGCCTAGTGTTGAGCTAGGGTGAAGGTCTGCAACGATAGCCAAAGTGGTCACGCCGAGAGCCTTGGTGCCAGGGTCCCCACTCACGACCATAGGAGTGGAAGAGACACGTGGAGCGACAGGGGGCCGAGATGCTACAGGGCGAGGTGTTGCGGTCTGTGCGCTCAATGACGGCCTCGGTCGGAGGCTACCGCCTGGGCCACGCGTGTAGCGTGGTCGGGCAGCAGATGGCACCGAGTCTAACGAGCCGGAGGGACCAGTGGACGTGACTGGGGCTGCTGGCACGGAGGGGCCAGCGGACGCGACTGGGGCCGCCGGCCCGGAGGGGCCAGCGGGCGCGACTAGGGCGGCTGGCCTGGAGGGTCAGAGGACGCGACCGGGGCTGCCGGCCCGGAGGGGCCAGCGGCCACGACTGGGGCAGCTGGCCCGGAGGGACCAGTGGATGTAACAGGGGCGGCTGGCTCAGTGGGACCACTAGACACTACTGAGACCGCCGGCCAGGAAGGGCCAGTGGGCGATCTAGGGCTGCCGGTCCGGAGGGACCAGCGGGAGCATCTGGGGCTGCCAGCCTGGAGGGATCAGTGGACGCGACCGGGGCAACTGGCCTGGATGAGCCAGCGGGTGCGACAAGGGCTCCTGGCTTGGAGGGACTAAGTGATGTGCCACCCAAAAGCGGCAGGACGGAGGACGGACTCACCACTCACCCGCGTGATGGGAGGGACACCTATGAGCCGAAGCGAACGAGATCACGTGGAAATAGCTCCTCAAAGAAGAGGACATGGCGAGGCTCGACGATGTAGTGTCGGGAGGAATCCCAGAAGCACCAAGCCTTGGACTGACGAGAGACACTGAGAAAGGTGCAAGGACGCCTACAGGGGGTGAGCTTGCTGCCCTGCTGCTGGGTGGGCAGCCACACAATGGCCATGCAGCCCCAGATGCGAGCAAGGCGAAGGTCGGTTCGCTGACCGCACCGGTGCTGGTACGGCGTGGACTAGCGAGGAAGGGGTCCGTGAGGAATCCATTCAAGACCCATGTCATGTACCCCATGGCTTCATAGTAGAAGCCATCGGAGAGACCAGACTCAACCCGCATGGTGCGGACTGCATCGGCCATGGTACGGTTCCACCTCTCGGAGACGTCGTTCTGGGCGGGCGTGTAGGGCGCGGACGTCTCGTGGTGGATGCCGCGAGAGGCAAGAAACGGTGTGGTCTTGCCCATGTACTCACCACTGCGATCGGAGCGAAAGCAGCGAAGAGGTCGATTGCACTCGTGCTCTGCAAGGACAAGCCAGTCCTGAATGGCACGAGCGACATCGCTCTTCTGTCGAAGGGAGAAGACCCAACGGTAGCGAGATTAGTCGTCAGTAAGGGTGAGGACGTAGCGGCCATGCTCTCCGAAGGACTCGGTGGGGAGAGGACCCATGACGTCGGAATGGACCAGGTCGAGAGGGGCGGACGCACGCGAGGAGGACAAAGGATGTTTCGACCGGTGCATTTTTCCCTGAGCGCAATCAACGCACTCCGTGGGGCACAGCAAAGGGAAAGTTTCCGGGTCAAGGCCCTTGGCTGGCTGGGTGCGGAGCATGTTGTTGACGGCAGCAAAGTGGACGTGGCAAAGGCGGTAGTGCAAGAGACTGGTGTGCTGCAAAGAAAACGTGCTGGTGACAAGGACATGGCCTACAGTGGCCGACGGGGAGGAGACAGAAGGAGAGAAAGATAGACGAAGCACGTGCCACAGGTTGCCACTGGCGGTGGCGTGGAGAACGACAAGCCCGGACAGACGCAACGACACAGTGCAAACACCATGCGAGTGCACATCGTCCATGCTTATGCGGTCAAGGACAGTAATAGACAGGAGGCTGAGCTCAAGAGCGGGGACGAGAAGGACATCGGTCAGAAAGACATCTCTGGCAGGACCACGGAAACGAGCGACACCAACGCCGCGGACGAGTAACACCTGGCCGGAGCCAGTCCGGACACCGGAGACATCACCAATAGGACCAAGCATACTGAAGGCCTCGCAAGAGGCCGTCATGTGATGCGTGGTCCCGGGGTCGATGATCCAGGATTCGGCTAGGTCCTGGACCGGAGTCGCCAGATCGCTAACAGTCACATGGCAGCAAGGAAGAGATGCGGATGCGGTGGAAGGGAGAGTGAACCGAGACTGCCAATCATGAAGCCATGCGACGTCGTCACGGAGGGGGACAGGGGAGATAATGGGGGAGGGTGAGACAGACGAGGAGGCAGGACAAGACCGCAGGTCAGTCTCAGTCATGCAGGGTGAGGTGATCCAGCAGGAGGTGACGCAACTCGCACTTCCCTGGGGGGGCGAGGCAGGCCGAGCTGGAGCGCAAGAAACTGCTCCAGTTGTCGCTTACGCATGGACGGCCCTGAAGTGTAAATGGAGTGCGAGGTGAGGGTGCCGGAGCCCGGATAGAAGGAAGACTGCCCCGGCGAGTGGAACGACGGCGTCGACGGCTGCGAATGATGCTGCTGAGGAGCTGGCGTCTGCGGGACCGGGGTCGTGGTCGGAGGAGTGGAGCTGCTGGGTGGGGTCGAGGCATCAAAGGCGGCGACAGTGACGGTGGCAGAGGGGAGACGGCGCTCCCGCTGGCGACCCATGGTGGCGATGACACAAGCCTCGTCCGTCGGTAGCTGGCACGTGTACCACCCGTGCCCTGGCTGGCTATTGTTGTGGCAGACCGAGCCAATGCCGCTAGACCCAGTCGACTGCTGCTGCTGCTGTTGCTACTGACCCTTGCCCTTTTTGCTCTGACGCTTCTTCTTTCCCGGCAACAAGGAGCAGGTGGAAGTTGCTGCTACGGGGGAGGCGACGGTCATAGAGGCGACGGTAGGTAAGGACCTCTGAACGCTGGAGGCGGGACTCTAGACGAGCTTCCTCGATCCTGAGGAAGAGCTCGTATACCTAGGGCATGAGGGTGCCCTGAGCCGCCATGGTGGAGAGAACCTCCTGGGAGTAGTGGACGAAGACGTCCGCGAATGCGACGGTGGCACCACGCTTGATGGTGAGGAGCGGGCCGAGAGGAGGTGGAGTGGAGGTGACGAAGCGACGGAGGATGTCCTCAACCCGTTGCTAGTAGGCAGTGACTGTCTTGGTCTCCCCCATGTGTAGGGAGTTGAACTCCTCGAGCAGACGGCTGGTCTCAGCCTCGCTGGATAGACGATAGGGACGGGTGAGAACATGCCATGCGGCAGCGGGATCCGGTGTCTCGCCAGAGGTGAAGTCGCCGAGGAAGGGCTCTAGGGCTAGGCGGGACGCCAGAGGAGCGACGGGGACGAGAGCGCGTGCGGCATGACCAGCGTCATATAGCTGGTCCGCTTCGGTGGAGTCGTACGGAAGGGTGTAGTATGCCCATAGGCCCTCACCTTGTGCCCAGGTGCAGAAGCTGAGCTCCGAGCTCCAGAACTACTCGCCGGCTTGGAGCGGTGGGGGTGGCGTCTCAAAGTCCTTGGGCCTGCGGCCGCTGCCTAGAGTAGGGCCAAGGATTGAGGTCACAGTTTGCCGCTGGCGCTGAGTCTGTAGCAACGCAAGGTAATGAATAGCCGCAGACACGGCGGGGCTTGCGTGCCCAGGAGGGATGAAAGGCGGCGGACCACTGGTGTGAGTCCGGGAGGCCGACGGCCGCATTGTTGTAAGCTATTGCGTCAGAGTGGCAAGCTTGCTGGATGGCGACTAGGGGGTCGGAGGCGTCGACGGCGGAGCATGTGGACTGCTGGTGTTGTTGCTACTACAGCCGCTACTGCTACTACTATTATTGCTGCTGCTTCTCTTGCAGTTGCTGTAGCTACTACAAGAAAAAGGGGGGGGTACCCCCCCTGGGGGTTCCCCCAACGGAGGAGGACCCCTCCCTAGTGGGGCTGATAGCCATGGGTGTTGGTGCCCCCTTTTCTATGTGTTTTATTGTTTTTTTGTGCTTGTGATGTCAGCACTGATGTCAGCTTAGAATGGCTGACGTGAGCAGTTGCTACTTGCGTTAGCTGCTGTTGCTATTGATCTGCTATTGCAGCAGCTGCTACGGCTGCTGTTGTTGCTACTGTGGTTATTGGTGCAGCTGCGGCGGCTGCAGCTGTTGCAGATGCTACCGCTGCTACTGTAGCTACTGTTGCTACATTAGCGTTGCAATTGTTGTTGTTGCTGCTGCTGCTGCAGGTGTTGCTCCTGTTGTTGTAGCTACTGCTGCTACAGCAACGTTGCAGCTGTTATTGCTCCTGCTACTAATCCAACTATTGCTGTTGCTATAACTGCTGTTGCTATTGCTGCTGCTGCTGCTACTGAGCTGCTATTCGTGGGGTGGGGGATTTTTTTTCTCTTCGTTTTTTTTCTCTTTTTCGCTCGTCTCAGCAAGCTCACTGCTTGCTACGAGCAGCAAGCCACGACCAGCGAGCTCGTTGCTTGCTGCTGCTTGCTTGTTGTTCACTACGAGCAACGAGCTCACTATCAGCAGCTCGCTGCTTGCGAGTAGCGGGCTGCGGAGAGCTGCTGCTACTGTTGGTGCTGCTACTACTACTGCTGCTGCTGCCACTCGCTGCTGCTCGCTGCTACTACTCGCTGCAGCTGCTACTGCTACTGCTGCTGCTCGCTGCTATTGTTGCTGTTGCTGCTGCTGCTGCTGCTTGCTGCCGTTGCTGCTGGCTACTGTTGTTGCTGTTGCGGGCTGGTGTTGCTACAAGCTGCTGCGAGCTGCTGCTATTGCTGGCTACTACTGCACACCGATGTTGTTGCCACTGCTTGCTGCTGCTACAAGCTACTGCTACTACTGCGGGCTGCTGCTGCCAGCCACTCCACCTGGATGATGTCGCCACGTGCGTCATCGCTAGCAAGCGCCTGACGTGACCTGCCGCCCACCTCCTTGTGTCTAGCGTGGGGTCAGTGCTGCCGGAAAAATCCGGCAAAACTTCCCCTGGCCCAGTGGCCGTGGGAAAAATTCTGACGCCGCCACCAGGCAGGTCAATGCTGTAAAAACAAATTGGCAGAATTTCCCCTGCACTGGCGCGTATACGGGGTCTGCCGGCGTAGTGAGGAACCTATACGCCAGTCGTCTTCTGTTGCTGCTACGCTCTGGCTCTGATACCAAAATGGAAACTATAATAGAGCGCAGGTTGGGGCAGTGGCGGTGTTGATGTACCGGGTGGGCTTCCATGAAAGTTGCTTAGTCAGTTGCCCCCTCAGTCTGCTGCTCTAGAGTCTAAGTATGAGTGCTCTGGGTTTGTTACTCAGAAACGCGCGCGCCAGTGTTAACGTCAGAAAGCAGTTGAAAACTGGAAGTACCTGATTAGGAGTGAAGAATGAACAACAATGGGAGACCCCTCCAAGTTCTAGCTCCCCCCCACTAGTGTAGAAATAGTTACTCAGCTAACCAGCCAATCAGAAAATAGTCCTAGATCTATTTTCAGGCAGGCAGGGTTTTCTCGGTGAGCCCTGCCAGACTCCCGGCAGCCCAAAACCCGGGCGTCGTCCGTTTTTCCTGAAAACTGGACCATGCCATAATACCGACGCTAAGAACGCAGTCGTGCGGTGAGAATCAGCTAGAAAAACAACAGCAAAGAGTTATGACTGCCCGAACCCAAGTAGTGCCTATGACGGTCCACGAGGTCAAACAGTGACATGCAGCAAGAGACATGGGCCCTAGGCAGAGGACGATCCTGCAGACGCAATGGCACAGTCAGAACTAACACTGGGTGCATGTAGACAGCATCTGCAGTGGCAGTGACCGCCGGCGGCCCGACCGCGGAGGAGGCCTGCCGATAGAGCGGAGCACGTCGCTGGAGGAAGGAAGCTTTAGCGAACTGCAAGTAGGCCTCAGCGTGCATCGGCTCCGCCGGACAACACTCCAGCAGCGTCGAGTCTCGCCGTCAGTCATGTGCACGCCGATGTACACAAGCCGGGAGGACACAAGAGAGCACAGTGAGAGATGCGCAAAAAAATGAACGATTGGTGGTATGGAGCAGCACTACTGGGAGTACGGCGACATGATCCCTGATGCCGATGCAGCTGGCGTCGGAGCACCGACGAGTGGTTGCTCCATACACCAGCAACCGCCAGACAGCAACCACGACATCCCGGGTGCTTGCCGAGGTCCTTTGCGATTTTTCTACAGACACTAGAGTTTTCTCGGTGGACAGGCTCTAGAGCCTGATTTGCATGTTTTGCATTGTCTGTCCACGGTTCGATGCTGAACTACTGCGTGTGACCAGTCGAAGCATCTGGCTTGAGATTATGCATCTCTAGGTTCAGACGGTGATGCGTTTGGATACATGTGCACAGGTTTGTAGCCAAACAGTAGGTTCGGGCCGGTTTCAAGACAAACTGACATAGCGCGTGCGTCACTTGCCGTGAGCCGGGGCAGGTGTTTATGTTTTGTTCTTGCAAGTTGTCATCTCTCTTCGTAATTATACTGAATTTGAGCTTCTTGACACTCTGTACGTGTCTCTCCCCAGACCCTTGCAGTTTCGTGCATGACTTGTGACTGTCATCACACACTGACTCAGCCCTCACGCTTAGTCAAGTGGCAAGCGGTTAGGAAGGTTCCAAGAGGTTTCTCATGGTATCAGAGGAGCAAGGCATCCCTCGTTGAGTTGCACAGCAAAGACGCAGCACTATTAGCAGTAGTGAGAGTCACAACTAAAGCCATGGTCCTCGGAGGACCCACCAAGCCACGGTGACCCGCCGCAGTAGATTGCAGCAGCAGAGACACCCTTGCAACCGCATCATCATGCCACCATGGGGCAACCAAGGGTTTCCCAACGCTCTCTAGCAGCAGTTGAGGTGTGTGATGTTGAGAAGGGATCTCTGAAGGGTCCCAGAAGCTTCACTCAGGTCGCACATACCACGCCCCCCGGACGTGGAGAGTGCAACAACCCCATTTGACCACCATTTTTGGCGTGTATGAGCTCGTTAAAAAGATGTTGCAAAACCCTATCCATTGCTTCCACTCCTGCCTCATTTCATGACCTGTAGGCTACAGGAAATGAAACAACAGTCTCAGATCTATACTTTTTTTTGAATTTTGGGCTGAAAAGAAAGCAGTGACATTTGTTTTACCCTTTTGAAGGTTTGTTTGCACAAAACTGCCACCATTGCATTCAACATTCTTTGGCGCATAATCACTCCAAATTTGACTTCATTTGGACAACCTTCATGCTGACGTCCTCATTGTAGGCGATGACGTCAGCACCAACACAATCAATTTTTTTGTTGAAACATCATTTTTACCAGAGTTCCAAATCCTTGATGAAAACCAACAGTTTGTGATTCTGAAAAAACTGACGTTTGGACCCATATTGAGCAGCACCGATGCCGTTGGTCCGTGACAAGGGCAAAGGGCTATGAGACCCCTTCTCTTCCTCCCTGTCGCAGCGCGTCTGAGAGACTGTGCTTCGATCGTCAACCTCCCCTTGTGGCTTTGTGCCAGTGGGAGTGAGTGCCCTGTGCACTCACTTAAGCCAAGCTCCGGAGTTGAGCAAACTGGCGTGGTAGGGAGCGCAGCCGGCGCCGTGGTTGGCACCGGCATTGCATGCGTGGCAAGCGCCTTGTCCATCGTGGTAGTTGCAGCTGTGGAACATGCCTTGGGTTTCTAACGGCTTTCCTTGTTACTATCGTGGTGATCGGCACCATGGCTGGCGCCAATACTGACAACGCCCTAGCGTGTGGCGACTGCTCTGGATATGGTCCCGCCCTTCTTCTTCACCATCCGGCTCAGAGACGTCAGCCAATACCGTGGCACCCCTCAGTGGAGCTCTGGCAGTGTTGTACGCCGAGCTCCAGGGTCTAGAGCGCATGGTGCAACAGCCCACGGACCATGTGGTCTCTGACTAGGCCATTACCACCATGCCGCTACAGACAACCCCATCTTCCTCCTCGTCATCCTCACCTCCGACAGTGTCGTCCCAACCTCAGCTCCACATCCGACGCCCTTTTCTCTGTCCTGGAGCCAGTTAAAGTCATCTTGATTTGTGACCCTTCCAGTTTTGTGGTAGTCCCTTCAGCTTTCTCTCATCGTGCTCCTACTCGTGTACGCACTCGTCGAACGATACAGCGGATAGCACGACGGGCTAGACGTGCACAGGAGGCAGCGACAATAGTATTAGTGGCAGACGTTACCGCGGAGCTGCCTCTCTCATCCCCAATCGTAGAGCTGGTGTGGCACCCCTTTGCAGCTTCTGCCAGTGTGTCGGTCGAGGGGGGGATGGAGTGGTCGCAGGGATGCGATGGATGCCGCAGTTGCGGGGGAGGACTCTTCATCCGAGGAAGAGTGGTCCGACGCCGAGAAAGCGATAGAGATCAAGTTGGAGATTACACAGGACGTGGCAGAGGGATTCAACGAGGTAGCAGAAACCATTGATGACCTGGCACCGGTTGAGGAGATAGTAGCACCTATGGAGGTCAGAGGGGTTGTATTAGAGACACCTCCCTCGTCTCCAATTGTGGGGTTGGTACGCCACCCCCTCCTGATTTCTGCCTGTCATTCGGCCGGTGGGGAGGTGGAGTGCTTGCCGACGACCACAGGACATCATAGGATGGATATGACTGATAGTGCTCGGCACCAGGAGCATGTGACCGACCGCCAATTAGAGGCAGATGAGTGGTCCGATGCGAAGTTGGTGGCAGACATAGCGATGGAGATGGGGATAGAGACTATAGCCACCGCCGTAGTGACAGCGACTGATGTGGCAAGTGTGACAGTAATAGCAAAGAAGACAGTACCAGCAGTGGCGGTGACAACTCACGTCCTTGGAGCAGACGTCTGGGCAGTGGGCGTGTCGACAGCCACCGACATCGTGACAGTAGCAGTAGTACCAGTCGTTGCTACACATAGGAAAATGACAGTGGATGCCCTTGTTGGTGCAGATACCATGATGGTCGTCACCCTTGCAACAGCCAGTATGGCCTCCATAGGGGTAGACGGTCCTTCAGCGGCAGCATCAGTCTTTGCAAGTACACATGCGAGAGGGGCACCCGGAGAGGCAAGAGACGTCAAGGTTGCCAGCACGATTGCTATGGCCGGCGCCACTGCCATAGTTATGTGCAGAGTAGCAGTCGTCGCGGAGGACACAGCTCGTGCAGTAGTTGATACACAAGCAGCCGAGTTGGCCCCTGTGCTTGAGCGTTTACACTCAGCGCTTCATGACCATGAGGATGCAGTGGCACATGCGGACATGCACTTGCAGGATCATATGCTTGAGCTGCGTGCAGCGAGTACACGGTGGAGCACCGGAGACGCCACAGGTTGTCGGGTAGCGGCAGTAGACATCGAGGATGTCTGCACGCACCTCGAGGCTGCTCAATGGATGTTGTACGGTGTAGTGTGGAGGCGGTCGGAATTTAGCCGACAGTCGGAGGAGGCGATATCAGTGAATGCATCGTCAACGACGGCCCGTGCAGTAGTCGTTACCGTGGTCGACACTACTGACAGCCGAGATGCATATGTGCCCGCGGCATCTGATGAGCCTGCAACAGTAATCCTTACAGATGCACCTACTGTGGAGGATGTAGAGCAAGTTGCGGACCTTTGGCTCATGGCTGCCCTGATTGGCATCACTGACACCATGGCGGTTCTGGTCGACAACACAACTACACTCATCCGAGCTACAGTTCCCGTACCCAAGCGCCTACGCTCCGCGGTCGACGAGCGGGAGGCAGTCGTGGCTTGAGCGGAGGCGCACATGTAGGGTCCAATGGCCGAGCTCCGGGAGGCCACCAGCCGTTGTTAGACTGTAGATGTTCCAACAGGACGGGCTGCCAAGGAGTACGTAAAGGACATGCACACATGTCTCGAGGCAGCTGAGTGGTCTCTACAAGATGCACGTCGATGACAGGCGAACGTTAGTGGCAGGTGGACAATTGGCTGTGCACCAGGGGTTTGGAGGAGCCCCAAGCGGTATGGGCTCTCGATGATGGCGATGACACCGTAGAGGCAGATCCACCAATGGATGCCAACATCCGGCTAGCACTCGACGGTCGAGTGACAGGTGTTTTTGTAGCAGTCGATGCCTCCACGGCAACACCTCCTACAGATGCAGACATTGCAGATGCCGACGCGTTGTCTGGTGTCGACACCATGCCATCAGCTAGCAACCACGTAACAGATGATCCGACGATTGACCTACGTGACGAAGCGGCGAGGCTGCAGGAGGCCGTGGCTCGTGCCGATGAGCACGCGATTGAGGTCCACCGTTAGGTTTGTTCCGCAAGTGACCGTCTGCATGGCACACATGCAACCGGCCGATCGGCAGCCGCGTCACAGCTTGACAAGCTGTACATGCGTTTTGTCATTGTGGAGTCCGTGTGGTGATTCGTGGCTCATCAGCTAGCAGGCATACAGCAAGTGATGCACTTGGAGGAGGCCCTCAGCGCTACACCAGTCAAAGTAGTAGGTGACAAAAACAGTGATGACTACATCAGCGACGACCATGATGACAACAGTGTCGATGATGCTGTGGGGTGAGGCTTCATGTGCGTATGTCCCATCAGCATTGTTCTCACCCTTGCTGTTGCTATGCAAGTGTATGTGGCTATGGGGGAGCTGTGCTCCCTCCTCAGGGGGGATGTTGTTCACAACTATCAGCTTTTCTTGTGATGTCAGCCTTTGCAACCCAGGAGGAGTGTTGGTGTGTGGGCTTTGGCCTTACACCCTTATGATGAAAGCGTGGTTGTTTTGTGTTTGGCACGATGCTCCAGTCAAGGTTACACTAGTCAAGACCTGCTCACCTGGTGACTTGTACTTCTGTGACGTGGAGACCCATTGCCTCAATGTGTTATGTATGCTCCATGCATGCGAGCAGGTGTGGTTGAAACCCGGACCCCGTAGACATGTTCCAGGGTCACGAGGATACCTTGTTGCTTTGTACCTCTTGTATGGTATTTTGCAGATGGGTGTGTGATTTATGTCTTGCTTGGTCGAGACCTGTGCAATTGGTGAATTACACCACTGTCACGAGGAGACCTTGTATTGTGGTTGCAAACGATGCTTCGTTACCTTCACTCACTCGTCATTGTGGTGACGATTGTGTTAGCCAGGGGGAGTGTTGGTTTGTGTGGCTTCTACCCGTCACGAGCAACGATCATCGTGATTATCCGTATACCCCACACTGGTTGTATGGAGCAGCAGTACTTGAGAGCAAGGCGACATGTTCCCTGATGCGGACATAGCTGGCGCTAGAGCATCAACGAGTGGTGGCTCCATGCACCAGTAGATGCCAGACAGCTGCTACAACATCCCGGGTGCTTGCCGGGGTCCTTTGCGGTTTTTCTGCAGATGCCAGAGTTTTCTCAGTGGACAAGCTCTCGAGCCCGATTTGTATGTTTTACATTTCCGTTCACCGATCAATGCCAGACTTGTGTGTGTGACCAGTCATGGCGTCCGGTTCAAGAATTTGCATCTCTAGGTTCAGATGATGATGCGTTTGGATACCTGCGCACAGGTTCATGGCAGAAACAGTGGATTTGGGCCGGTTTTAGGACAAGCTGACACTGCGTGTGCGTCACTTGCCGTGAGCCGCGGCAATTTTTTATGTTGTTTTTTTGTCATTTGTCATCTCTCTCTGCAATTATATTCAATCTGAGCTCCCTAACACTCTTGACTTGTCCATACCCAGACCCTTGTAGTTTTGTGCATGACTTGTGGGTGTCATCACACACTTACTGAGCGTTGACGCTTAGTTAAGTGGCAAGCGGTTAGGAAGGTTCCAAGAAGTTTCTCAACTTGAACAGCAGTGACAACCACTGCGACTCCAGCATGAGCACACGCACATTGGCAAACGCTGCAAATCACTCCAATGCCACACTCCGCACGCGGGGCTCGCACACCTCAAGCGTCTCGAGCTGTGGCCACGCTAACCTTGCGGGTGCCAACAAGAATCGGTGGAGCCGACAAGCGAACAAGAGGGAGCGGCAGAGGTGGCACAAGCGCGGCGGGCGGAGGGCCCACGAGGGGTGGAGGTGTGTAGACGTCGCGCGTCGCACTTGCACGTCAAGGCAGGTGAGGGAAGGCAGGCGGCCGTGGAGAGGCCAGCAGGTGAAAGGCACACAAAGGTTGAGGTGCCGTAGGTGCTAAAAGAGGTGTTTTGGAGAATCTTCTGTTGCTCTCTGTTCATGCACGGTGACTGATGGTGACCCCTTGGCTGCTGTTCATGCACACGCAGATCCTTGAAGGGCACGAGGACCTATCAACGATTGGAGGCTGGCAAGAGTCAAGCCAGCAGCACTGCGATGAAGAGAACAGGGCAGATGAGAAGAGTAGCAATGCTCTCCAAGATGGACAGGATTACCAACTATTGCTAAGATTATGATTGTGAACTATGATTTCAGTTCACACAATTTAGATAACTTGTGCGGTGGATGACAGGGTATTTTTTGTTGACACGCATGCTGCTGAAGATGTTCGGACGGCTTGCAACAGCTAATGAGTCAACTAGGAAGGTCGAAGTCATCTCCGTCAGTGGTTTCGAGCTAGCGAGTTTGATAGGATCTCGTTAGCTCGACGCTCGTCGATGGGGGTGCCTCAACTGACATGCCCCGCTCCTTGTTGTGCCCCCATTGTTCCCCATGGCAATTGTCCTAAGCTTTGACCTAAGCACCTACAATCCTCCCCCTCTTCCATAGAATAGAGTGTAGAGTGTGTGTGGAGGGCAGTAGGGGAACATCTACTGGTATCAGAGCTAAGGATGCCGTTCCCTCGTCCATTTAGTGGGAAGAACGCGACAACGGTGGCGGCTGTCCAGTTGACGGACAGGTGAAACGCCGCCGCCAACTAAAACGGAGCTGCTGTAGCAGGCGACCACTGTTAAACAGGTTGCTGCAGTAGTAATTGCAGTCTTCACGGGGTCAGCTGCAACCTAAGCTCGGATCGCAGCCGTCAGACTGTGACCCTTGCGCAGGTTGCAGCCATTTGGCTACACTCCCTCCACTTACCGCCGCCTGGGTGTTGCTTCCTTCCCAGCTCCTGCAGCAGCTGTGCAGTGAACTGCCTTAGGCTGCAACGGGTATGCTATGACCTCCCCAGAGGGTGCAGTGAGTGGGCTGCAACCTCCTTCTACTCGCAATCGCTGGTCAGCCTCAACGGCAACCCTGGAGACGCATTCCTGACAGCGGTCAAGCAGCCACTATCGACCGCGACAGTGGGAGTTGATCCCACATCCTGTGCTGCTGCAGCAACTACATTGACCACTGAGTATTGGTAAGTGATCCTCCTCTCTCTTCTATGCCTCCTTGGGCTGGGGTCTCTCCTCTCTCCCTTACAGCCCAGACAACCAGAGTATCCAGGCCTTGGGCCTCGTCACGTAGTTCTCTGGCAAAGCGGGAGGCTGAATGCTGCCAGATTTTTCCCCGCAGCTCTGACCGTCTGCAATCCCACCCTTTCATCTATTTTTCCCCCTCTCCTCGGTTTAGGGCAGCCACAATGTCAGGCATACAGTCAGAGGGCGGGGGCAACCCTCCACCCGTCAATGACCGCTCACAATCTGCCGCAAGTCCGATTGCTCATCGATGGACAAGCAAGATGTGAAGCTGCAATCTTTGGAGACATTGCTCAAAGCAATACTTGCTAACCAGCAGGCACTCCTTGCACAGGCACCACCGGCCAAGGTGTACCCAGCGGGGCAGACAAGTGGTGCCACAGTGTACCTCGACATCCGCATCTGGCAGTGCCACGGTGCAACACCAGAAACAGCAGCAACAGCAGGAGCATTGGCATCAGCATCAACAGCAACAGCAACAGCAGCCGTCACAGCAGGTGTCAACCACCTTGCTGCAAAAGCAGCAGCAGCAGCAGCATGAGTATGCTCAAAGTCTGATGCGGTCAATTCCAACGCACTCTTTTGCGCAACCAGTGTCCTTATTTGCAACGTTGTACACCGCCTGCGCGCCAGCAGCCTGGCTCAAGCGGCACGCCCCTGTCAGGCTTGACTATGCCGACAGGACGTCCGGCTAAGGATTTTGAGTCTCCACCTCCTCGGTACTCGGATAGCCTTGGATTTGAGGTGTGGGATCTCCAGTTCCACACCTAGGCCACCGGTGAGGGACCGCTCCCCTACTACATGACCGATCATGATGCTATAGATGGAGCACATTCTGTTGCAGCCCTTGAGCAGTCTCTGCCCTAGTTCTTGGCTTCCCAGACGACTCCATTTTCGATGTCAAGCCCTATGTTGCAGACCTGACCGGGCAGGGTGCGGGCCCCCTCGGAGCTTGGCAACTCGGGCTGACCACCCATTAGCGGGTTGGTCAGGCTGATCTCAATGAACGCATCCGTGAGTTTACTCCCCTTCGCTAGGGTGACATCAAGGTTGTTGATGCATACTGGCGCTGTGCATTACGTGCCTACACTCGCTTGGGCACGTAGATGCCTCCTCGATATTGTGCTCTGGCTACGATTATGCTGGGAGCCCATGAGAAGTACTCGGACATTTTCCAGTACTTCGAGCCTGTGGAGCTCGTGCAGATGGGGGAGATCGGCACCCTCCTCCCTCGGACGCGAGACTACCATGTGCGGGTGGCAGGGCGGTACCTTTCGCCCATTGGGTCAGGCTGAAACTACTTCTGTCCCTTCATCGACTTCATCTCCTTCCATCTCCTCCTTGCCTCCTCCCTCGCCACTCATCACCTTCTCCACATCTCCTCCATCGGGTGTGAGCACAACGGTGGTCCTGGGCAAGGGAAAGAAGGGAAAAAAGAATGCAGGGGGTAAGGGGTCCCAAGGATCCTCGGGAGCAACCGGTGGAGTTCTTTGTTGCTACAATTGCAACGGTGACCACAAGTGGCAGGCGTGCCCTTGTGAGCACGGCTTTGCCAAGATTGGACAGGTGATGCACGACGCCTGGCGCGTTCGCGTCCGGATGAAAAACCTAGAACTAGTATACAGACTCTTGAGCAAGAACATCGTCAATGACCATGCGCATCATACCTTGCATAATCATTGGGCAAGCTATGCATGTACTATGGGAAAGCACTTTTCCATCCTCCTTGTAATTATTCCCAGTTCCTTGAACCTGGTCACACCTAATGGGGAAATTACAACAAAAGGTCAAGGATCCAATGCTTCTGAAAGAACCAATCAACACATCCGCCTGTCATATGTAGCATCTCTCAAAGCATCTCTTCACATTGTGTGCTCGTGAGTGACTCACATTCTTTACATTATGAGATTATGAGGCTACCCGTGCATCTCTTAGAGCTTAGTACTTGTTATGGCTAGAACTATACCATCCCACAAGGGGGGGGGGGAGAGAGAGAGAGAGAGAGAGAGAGAGAGAGATTACATGTGTTCTTGTTAAAGAAAGAGAAAGAGTGAGGGGGAGAGAGAGATAGAGAGATAGAGAGTTTGAGAGAGAGAGAGAGAGGGATAGAGAGAGAGATAGAGAGAGAGAGAGAGAAGAGAAAGAGTGAGGTAGGGAGAGAAAAAAGAGGGAGAGATACAGAGAGAAGTAGAGATCGATGGAAAGAGAGTGAGGAAGGAAGGAAGTGGAAAGCAATCGACCACCCCTTTGTTCAATACCAATGGAGTAAGGGATTTTTCATGTTACCCTTACTTGGTTACATCCCCTTGATCCTCCTTCTATGGAGGGTTAATCGTGGGAGAGGTTGACAAAGTATAAAACAGTTGTGTGTACCTTGCATTGAAAGATCTAGTGACATTTGAAAAAATGACATAATTCAACCTACAAGTAGTGATACGTTTAGAGAAAGAAACCATAAGTTTCTCAAAACGCTATTGTTTGGTACCAAAACACATGGGTAGGTTAAAAGAGATGTTTCGGAAAAAGGGTCTTCCAATACTGAAATACACAGATTATCCTTGGATATGTTTTAAAGGAGGCGATTACCAAGGAAGGTGTGGACCATGAACTCTAAGATCTATTCTTTTGATACCCAATGGAAATATATTGTAGGATCGTGAGACTGAGTTCATTGACATAGACTGTTATTTATCATTTTTTCTTTACAAAGAGAATATTCAAATGTCCCAAAAACTTCAAGAAATTTGTGATGTATTTTAATGTGGGTTGTTATGTATTATTTTATGTATATGTTGTTCCATCCTGGAAATTCATGGGTCCCTTAAATATTGTCCAAATTTCTTTCATTCATGGGTCACTAAGGTACAGTTTTCATCATCGTGTCGGTAATTTTGGCCGGGTCTCCTTGTGTTCAATGTTCCGTTTGAGGAATTTCTCTCAGCTTGGACCATTCATCAGGAGATTCAACAAAACTACCATGAATTGATTCCATGTTTCTAGTTTATTTGGTCGAATCATTGATAGTGCCAGACTTTTGAAAAGGAGTACCTCAATATTCTTGAAATAATCCCAATTAATATGTTGATTTCCACGAAGGAACCACTCATGATGCGACATCACATGCATTGCTTGCACCAAGCACCCAAGATCCTAGGTATGCCTCTTTCTAGTACAAGCTTTGGTGTAGATATCATTGCCGCCTCTATTTCTTTCCATTAACTTACACAACATGCTTATTCAAATCGTTCACACGTCTAATTTTCCTCTATTGTGTTGTTTTCTTTGTTTTTTACCTTTTAGCCATTAACGTTCCACTACGCATTATAGGGCTACTCAAGGAGTGGATGATTTTAATTCCTTGCAACAATCTCTCATAAGACTTTGTGCATCTTTAGTGTCTAGATGTTTAACGAGCTTGCGATGACAACAGTGAAAAATGGGAGTGTATCTAGTGACAAGCAGAAATCATCGATGAAGATGGATGCATAGTAGTTTACACCAATGGATACACAATATTTTGCATTGTACGGGACTCTTGGAATAGCAACGACACTGTGTATAGTTCGTTGTACACAAAGCAATGCTTGAGTTGTGATTTTGACAGCTAACCAAGTGACAAAGTCGCCAAGCCTGGGGAATCCCTCGCCACTGCCACTACCTAACTCAATTGACACATGGAGCAAGAAAATGATGCTCAATTCAACAAGGAATACAAAAGCATTTGACAGGGCCAAGCTATATCAAGATCCTTGTGAGCTATGTATCTCTCCTAGCCACCACTTGTTCATGTAGAAATTCTTAGACCTAGAAAATTAGAGGAATTCACAACATGTCTTTTGAAATGGCAGGGTTATGGTGTATCGCACGAGAGCTAGGAGTCCCACGATGGTGTATGCAATGTGGATCATCACATCAGCGACCACTTATATTGTAATAACAAATTAGAACTGGGCAAGGTAAGGAAAAGCAAACACGCCAAAGCAGAAGTGAAGTGAATGGAGAAAAAAATACATGAAGGCACAAACAAGATATGAATTCATGGTTAGTTACTAACCGTAGAGACCTAAACCAAGGGTTGGACTAGCGGTAGAATGCACATGGCGACAGTCATTGTTGTAAACGCCAAACCGCTGCTAATGCAGTTGCCAAAGGTGGATTTTCTTTACGAATCCTCTTGCACATACATACCTTGGGTGGGCCATCTCTTACGTACGAGGGATGCCATGAGTGAAAGTTACCTTCTGTGTTGTTTGGGTGGAGGTGCTGGCTGTTGGCAGGTATCGAGGACCAAGGTGCGGTCCAAACGTTCATGCAACCTGCTAGTTGCTGTTCTTCATGCGAGAACCATTGTCAAGGTCTAAACGATAGCCACAGCTCTTCAACTAGACGTAGAGGGCTTGGTTGGTGTTACTATCCAAGTTGTTTGGGCTCTTAGTTCTTGGAATTGAGCCCTCTTGGTGGGTGGGTAGATGAAGATATCCTCAATAACTAAAGATATTCCCAATCCATAGCTGAGAAAGAAACACCTTCAATAGCACTAGCAATGAAACTAGTAGCGACCTTTGTAGTAGGTGTAACTATTGCATTCATGAGAAACCAAAAAAAGAGCACTCCCGTGAACGAACTTATGTGAGTGGTGTTGTGATTTGTGACGTTTCTGTCGACCTGTACAGTTTACTGTGACCACTCGGCCGTGTCCATGCTCGTGCAGATCCCTGATGCGGACCCTGGAGGCACCGGTGCATCATCTGGTGGCAGAAGACCATCCTGGAGCTGACCGATGACCGTTCCAGAGCTCCGGACGCTACCCGGGACCTCCTGCTATTTTTTTGCAGCATATAGGAGTTTATCGGTGGACTGGTCGTGGGCCCGATTTGCATGTTTTTGTATTATGTGCCCACCGCTTGATGTCGAATGCATACATGTGACCAGTCGTAGCATCCGGCTTTTGATTCTGCACGTCTAGGTTCAGACGACGCAGCGTTCTGACATGTCTGCGCGGAGTTACGGCCAAAACAGTGGTTTTGGGCCGGTTTTAGGACAGATCTTGCACTGTCGCGTGCGACACCCGCCGTGCGCCGCGGCAGGTACTTATGCCATGGACCTGTCATTTGTCATTCCTCTCTTCAAATGCCATTGAAGCATTCTGACACTTTGCCTTGTGTCTCCTAGCCAGACCCTTGCCGTTGTGTGCACGACTTGTGACTGTCGTCACCGTTTGACCAGGCACTGACGCCTAGTCAGCGGCTGTGTCGCTAGGAAGCTTCCACGCATCTTCTCAAGTGGTATCCAAAACCACTTACAGGGTATCCCAAACCTCCATTTGAGGCTAGTGAGTCACGTGGTATCCCAAACCTCCTTTTGAGGCTACTGAGTCACGTAAGGCTCTCTTCCTTGAGATAAAGTTCAATGAGGCCATTATTCATTTCGTCCTTTCTCTCATCCTGGCTTGTCACGTTGACAGTAGTTTGAGACAGAGTGGCCCTTTGGCACCTTGCCTATCTCACCTATGTTTCTAGTTTCATCTGCTCCAGTGCCTAAGTGTCCTTGCTCCCACACCATCCTCCACTTTTGAACCATCATATGCTCCTACTTCTCTGAGGAAAATGTCTATGTTGACGCCTACATTAACACATACGTCGCTAACACAAGTGTTGACGTATTTGCTGATGTATGTGTCTGTATATTGGCTGAGTTGTAGACCTGTTGATTCATGTTCCCCATGCATCCACCCCCATGAATCTAGTTTGGCAGAGGCTCCTAAAGACTGTTGACTGTTCCTAGCCAGGGGAGCTGGTTGATGCCACGATGTATCTCCATGTCATTTGGTCTCATATGTTCCCTAGTACTACCACGTGTGATGACACTATGTTTGCAGTGAGCTTATTGTCCAATTTCTCCCAATGCCTGCACCGCCTCTACTTTGAGGCAACATTACGTGTCGTCAGCTGCGTCCACTTCTTGTCTATGCTTGCGCATTCATGTGAGCCCAAAGTCTCGGCTAACAAGTACACTGACAACACTTTGGCCCATGATCGAGACGCATGCAGCTGACCTGGGTACACCTTCCTTACAAGCAGTGTCACTGTCTTTCGGAAGAATGGGAAGCAAGATTGTGACGCGTGCTGCTTGAATCAGATCAAGTATGACTCGATTTGATGCCAGTGTCTGTCACAGAATCTTGTTGTGTTGTTTTGTGCAAAAGCTTGATTAGCCCATCCACGGCATCACGCTTCGCTCTGACCATGAGCACACACTCTACATGACTTAGCATGATGGCGTGCATCAGAATTACACAAAGCAGCACAACAAGCATCAATTTGTTCATGTATGAAATGGACGAACTGACTGGTGCATTCTTGTTTTTGGCGTGCTACAACAACAGAATAGTCATACAAGAAAGGCGCTTTGCAATAGCGAGTTCTAAGTCACGATGCATGCTGTTGGTTTTCAGTTTCTCAATGGTTGACGTGTGCATGTCCTCTTGCATTTTGTCCCTCCCTGGTCTCTTTGTCTCTTCGCGATTGTGCCTCTTATGTGATTATGTCGTGTGGTGCTAACGTGCTATGGGGGGATGCTGCTGTTGTGTCAGTCCAGGAGACCTCATAACCTTACTCCTATCACTCAGACGTACGGTTGCTGATAGGTACACAAGCAAGTTGAGCTTTACCTCGTTTATGGCGTTCACAAGAGATCTCCCAGACCATGATCCTTAAATTTATCTCTTTAATCGTGAATATGAAGGATTTTTTCCCTTGTGCATCACCTACATCTTTCGGATTGACATCAATGGAGTAGCTAATATAGCTCCCATGGCCGTTTTCATTTACATTATGGAGGTAGGAGGCATTTTTTCCCTTTTCGAACCAATAATACAAATGCATTAAATAAAAAGATCCCTTCTCCTAGATTGTGTTCCACTATGCAACTTCTACATGTAACCATACATGTTTTGAAAACCATTGTACATGGTATACTATCAATAAATTTTAGACAAAAATAAATTAGATATTCAACTGGAAATAAAGGAGGATAAATGTTTCATGGAATCTCGTCTGATGATGGGTTTTTTTTGTGATACCCGCCTTGAGTATGGTCCCTGTTTGGACTTGAAGGCCTAGAACAGATTAAGGCGGAGGGAGAAATGATTAATCACGGGCTTTTCAAACCCGACGATGTGTGAAGTCGAGGAGATCCTTCGCTGAATGCTGACGAATTATTTCCTGCCGATGTCGTCTTGGGATCACGACCGGCAATTACGGTTCGCATGTCGTTTGGGTCGAACTGCTTGCCGTTAGGTCATTTTTTTCGTTTGGCCATGTTTTTGAGGATCCTTCGAAATCTGGCCGCGGCTCGGAGTCGTCATCTATATTGGCCATAAAGTGTCGCTCGCTATCAGATTTGGCCATAATCGACCGCGCTCCGCAGCCTCCCTTACTGTTTTAGCCATATTCAAGCGCGCGCCGGCTCCTCCTTTCAAATTTGGCCATGAAGACGGCCGACGGAAAAAGGATCTCGCGAGAGAGCGATATTGACAAAAGAAGCCCCGTAACCACTCGGTGAACTCCTAAAGCCTCTCCTAATACTGATAGTTCCAAAAATGGACATGAAGGGCGAAATATTTCCCTTGTAGCCCGCTCCAAGAAATGAAGTACGACCACAATGATAAGGAAAATTAAACTATAGTAATAATTTTAATGCAATTAAAAGCAAACTAATTACTATGATAATTAATTGAAATCTAAATAAAAGTACTCGCCCTCCATAGAATAATCAAATGAAGAAAGATAATGACCAAAACAAACAAAATAATGAAACGTAAAATTTAAGCTAAGATTAAATTTTTTAAAAATTGTCATGAAAATTCGGATTCTTAATACTTACGTATCACATAAAAATATGATTTACTACAAAAAAATCACCAATAAAATCCAAATAAGATTTAAAGAACAATAAAGATCTAATGATATATATTAAAATTAAAATTATTTCAGTTTATGAAAAACATCACATTATAAATTCATGAAACCATTCATTTAATTTTTATTCAAAGCTCCAAATATGATTAAATTTTCACACAAGAAATTATTCCATGATTTAAGATGTATTGCTAATCAAGGTCTTAAAATTTTAAAGAATGAATGAAATGAAAAAATGTGTTGAAAGTTTTTCTTAAAGAAAGTTTATTCTATTATTGAATTCCAATATAAATCAAGAATGTTTTTAGAATATCTTTACGTTTCAAAATTATGACCAGATAATATTTATTAAAGGAATTTATTATTAAAGAAAACTATACAATAACGTTTTTTAATGGTTGAATGAGATCATTACGTTTAATTAATGATGATTGCCACATAAAAAGTGAAAAATCATGTATAAAATTCTTCTATGAGTGTTTGATTATGGAAAGTCTTACATGATCATGATTTTAAGCATTAATTATGCCTCTCCATGTGCTTATTGTTATTGATATCACGCAAATTCCGTTGCATAAAACATCTTTATTTAGTTTTCTTAATTTTGAATCACGATTTTAGAATTAAAATTCCTTTATAATACAAGATAATGTGCTTTAATGGTTATTTGTTATTTTTTTCTAGATGAAAGCCAAAAATTCATAATAAAGACAAATAAAACTCAAATAAATGTATGAACTGATACATAATGAAACTTTAATTATTTATTTGAAACACTTTTTATTTTATTTACAAAAAATATTAGTTCACCAATTTTTCTAACCCTCTCATGGCGAGTAATCATGTTTCGATTTCAATCATTCATTATATTAGTTAAGATGATTTTTATTCCCTCAAAATTGTTACTATAGTTTTTTTTCCCTTATCATTGTGGTTGTACTTCATTTCTTGGAGCGTGCTACAAGGTTAACATTTCGCCCTTCATGTCCATTTTCGGAACTATCAATATTAGGAAAGGCTTTAGGAGGTCACCGAGTGGTTACGGGGCTTCTTTTGTCAATATCACTCTCTCGCGAGATCCTTTTTCCGTCGGCCGTCTTCATGGCCAAATTTGAAAGGAGGAGCCGGCGCGCGCTTGAATATGGCTAAGACAGCAAGGGAGGCTGCGGAGCGCGGTCGATTATGGCCAAATCTGATAGCGAGCGACACTTTATGGCCAATATAGATGACGACTCATAGCCGCGGCCAGTTTTCGAAGGATCCTAAAAAATATGGCCAAACGAAAAAAATGACCTTGCCGTTATCCCTAACCGCTGGTGACGGCTCTCGATGCTTGCTCGCGTTTTTTTGAGACCAACTTCAATGATCTCTTACAGTTGAGCTTCAGATCTGTTTACGTTCAATGCGGTGTTCCACGACTTTCTTTTTGGCACCTTGTCTGAACCACTAGTGACGTGGCAGGTATGGTTCTGACTGATTTTTGGTTCGGCACATTACATTTGAACCATACGTATTTCAAGGATGTATGTTGTTGTGGAGGGTGTCCCGCCGACATCCTCCGCGACAATTTGTCGCTGCAAAATGTCAGGTTCGGCAACGAAACCAGAATTGTACTGCTACAATTATCGACTTTCCGATTTTTCATTAATTGTTTTCGCATACGAATTCGATGGTGGCGATGCGTGAGGGTCACCAGCACGGACGACCCTCATTCGAACTTCCAAATTTGAGGGTCGGAAGTTGGCCGTCGAGTAACTTGCAAAGGGCGTCGCGGAGAGTCGCATGGCGACCGTCCGCGAGGCCTTCCGACAATCGAGTCAAATCCGACCGCGCTCGAAGTAGGAATCGGAGCGCAACTGCACTCGAAACTTGGAATCCGAGTCGACTACGTCCGCGGCCACACGCCCGAGGCCAAACGGACCCTAAGTAAACGGCGACGCGAAATCTTGTCGCCGTCGACTTTGCGTTCCGCTGGCCGAGGGATCCGGGCTCAATTCCCGGTGGTGCATTACCGCTTGACACTTTTTTGTCCAGTTGTCGTGGGCTTCCGGATCCGGCGGTGCCGCTCGCGTTGTTAGCTCGTAGGTACATTTTTTCTCGATAGCGCCCACAACAATAATACTTTGTTTTGGGAGAGGTTCGACTTCCCCACTACCAAGAGAAAAGTCGCGGAACACCGCACAATTTCTTCTGTTTCGTGTTTGAATTGTCTCTGCCGCGATATCTCCTTCTGAATGTCTCGAAAACCCTGCTGTATCCTAAACAAAACTTCAGCCAGAAAAAAATTCGTGTCCGATAGAACAGGCCACCTGTTGGCCGGTGGATCGAGCGTTTTGTTTTTGCGCTGCGAAAGAAACGCCGGAGCCGGCCGGCCAACACCTCGGCAGCACGGCGCGCTGCGGGGCCTCAACGGAAGCGCGCCAGCCGATGGCGATTCGATGTAAAGTTTAGGTGAAAGAGTAAGACTTCCGGCCTAGATGTGTTTACCTTTGTGACTTCCTGCTTCACCACACCTTCATAGATTCAATTAGGTCAAGAGCTTGCCTTCGAGCCATGCGACACATTCCTAAGGCCGTTCGCGGACGGACATCCGCGCCGCGCGCGCCCCGTCTCCAGCGCTTCCGCCTTGCACAGGCGAAGGCCTCTTAGTTTCTTCCGTGTCATCACTCTGGTAGCGCTTTTTGGACTCATGCCCAGCGGCTTCAAATCAACGCCCGTTTCACTCTCCACGCAACGTGAAGCGGGCTCTTGGCTGTCCCCAGTCCTTCAGTCACAGTCTGCCTCGAACTCTTTTCGAGAAGTCACGCAACGATTGCGCCAGCGGGGGCACCTGGTCTGCTCTGCGCCTTTCTCAACCCAACGGCCGTGCGACGCGATTCTGAGAGCCAGATCTCCTTGCTCGTGTACGTGTCTAGCTCAGTGGATGTCCGCCGAAGCTACACTCACCGGCTGCTCACAAAAACTTCTCTCACGAAGGGAGTCCCTGGCACCTGGCAGCCCGCTCGTCTTCAATCCCCTCAAAACATTCAAGTCTTTCACCTTTCACCCAGTTTGCTTAGATCCTCATCAATTCCGACTGCAGCACTGTTCCAGGAGCAGTCAGATAGTCAGACAGACCGCTGCACCAGATTGGTCCGATTGGAGCAGTGTCTAACCTACTCGAGCGGCGTCCCAGCAACCCTCCGTTGGAGCAGTCTACTCTCCTCAATAACCCAGCAACCCTCCATTGGGGTTGCTACACGGTGTAGTGGTGACCCAAGCACCACAGCATGGCAGTCAGCGTGCTCCAGCGGCGTCCCTCCATGAAGTGCGCTCGCTGGATGAGGCCGTGCCCTCTGTCCATCCCATCCCTCCTCCTGCTGGCGCTCCTGTCATCCGCCTCTTCTCACTTCATCCGCGAGGCTTCCGCGCAGACCATCTCCGACCTCTCAGCCCTCCTGGCCTTCAGATCTTCCCTCACGAACGATCCAAACAACGCCACAGAGTCATGGGACCCCTCTCTCCCCAACGCGCCATGCTCGTGGAATGGCGTTCAGTGTCTAGCCAACGGCCGAGTGGTCAAGCTGGACCTCTCCGGGAAGGCCATCGAGGGCCCGTTTGGTACGAGCTTGTTCGGTCTTTCCATGCTGTGGTCCCTCAAGCTTGGCGGGAATTCTCTTACGGGCGGCATCGGTAGAGGCATATGGCGGCTCGGCAGGCTGACCAATCTGGAACTCGCGGAAAACAATTTGGAGGGGCAGCTACCCGTAGAACTGGGCAGGCTTTCGAAGCTCAAGCGCATTGACCTGCGCAGCAACAGCATGTCCGGGCAGGTCCCGCCAATGATTTTCCGGCTGCCCGTGCTCCAGAGCCTGCTTCTTAGCCACAACAACTTCACGGGCAGTCTTCCCGCATCTGCCCAGGTGCCTAACGGTCGCACAAGGACATATTCTGCCTCCCTCACAGAACTCCGCCTCGAAGTGAACAATTTTTTTGGACAGATCCCTGCTGCCGTTGGGTCCCTCGTAAACCTCCAGACTCTGGATCTCCATTTCAACAGATTCACGGGCATCATCCCGGGCAGCTTCGGAAAACTCACGGCAGTCACCTTCATGGATCTTTCTTCCAATAGGCTGACTGGGGCGGTGCCAGCTCAGCTCGGGCAGATGAAATCTCTCCGGGCACTCTCTCTCTACAACAACCGTCTGAGCGATCTCGGGGCGCCGGCGGGCAGCTTCGCCAGCGGGCTCGCAGACACCCTCACCCTCATCGACATTGCCTCCAACGAATTCTCCTCCGGCCTGGAAATTTTATCCGGTCTCCTCAAGCTCGAGCTGCTGTACGCCGGGGACAACAACTTTTCTGGCCCTATCCCGGAGAAATTTTCAAATTTGGAGCAGCTGCAGATGTTCGACCTCGGTTTCAACAGGCTTGTGGGGTACATCCCTCCTGCGCTCATGAAACTTCCCCTGCTGACTGCCGCGGCTTTCGACGGAAACGCGCTTTTGGGATATATTCCGCCGGTGGACTGCCAGGCGAACCCTTATTTCAGCTTTCTGACCGCGAGCCGAAACATTCTTGGCGGCCCGTTTCCGTCGTGGCTCCTCAACTGCAGCTCGCTCTATGGCTTCGACATCTCCGACAATATATTTTCTGGGCCCCTGCCGGACGACTGGAGCGGCCTGGAGAACGTCACGAGGAGCGTGAACATTTCGGTGAATAATTTCTGGGGATGGATCCCCGAATCCACGGCAGAGCTCAAGGAGCTGACGTCACTGGATGCTTCCCGGAACCTTCTACACGGCCCCCTCCCTTCTGGGTTCAACGCCAGCGGCAAAGTCTGCATCTTTAACGTCTCGCACAACGGCCTGCAGGGCCCCATCCCCGCCAGCCTGGCAGGTGCTGACGTGGCAAACTTTGAGGGCACGGAGCTCTGCGGGCCTCCCCTGCCCATTCCATGTCCGGCGCCAGAAAGGCGCCGTCTGCTGGGTCTTGGTGGCAATGGTGAGGTGGAGGAGGCGGGAGCGCGCCGACGGTCCATGGGTGCCGTAAGGAGGCAGAAGGGCATGTTCGGGTCAGAGGGAAGGGATGCAGTGCGTGGCGGAAATGGAGAGAATGGATGGAGGCGGGAGATGGCAGGGATCGGGTTTAAGGAAGAAGGTGCCCATAGGAGGGCCATATTTGAGCTCGGTTGGAGGCAGAAGGTTCGCAGTTTGAGTGAGAGTGGTGAAAGTGGGACGAACGATGGCTTTGCCCCTGGACGGAGACCTGCGCTGCTCGGGTGATGCGTGACTTGGGGTTTCCGTTGGGCACTTTGGCAAGAATCACTCGGGCGGGGATCCAGGGTGGCCATGGCAGGGCATGCCAAAGTGCGTAGGCGGATGGGGTAAGGGTGGTGATGGTTGCACCAAGATGTGTTAGATAGATAAGGGTTTGGTGTTTCTGCTCAATGGTAGCTTGGGCTGTTCAGTCAGTCGAGAGCGATGGAGGGCGATGGTGAGCGCGGCAGCCACTGTCGAACCCATGCAGACCATGCAGTGGTTGCCGCGGTACGACGGGGCTTGAGTACCATTTTAGTAGTTTTCTGTTACAGAAAGATGTTCTGGAATAATTCTGGTCGAGATTCGTAACCGGCACTTGGGTTGACTCTGTGCGCTTCAGCTGGGCACATAGTCCGCCACAGTGACTCCCTCTTATGAATCCCTCCGTACGAAAGCTGCCGCAGCAGTCCTCGAGTGAGCTGATGACTTGGCGTGCGCGGGCACGTCAAGTCAGAATGCTCAGACCCAGCAACCTGTCACCAATCTCGGCTGATGCACCGGCGACATCGGACCTTTGTCTTTGAAGCTCAAGGGGGGCGTTGGCTTGCTCTCTTCAATCAGCCATAGGTGGGACAGACAGTGCCATGGTCCATGACTCGTGGACCACGGTAGGCTGGGTGCGATGGGCCTGGCGAGAGATTAGTGAGGGAGGGGAGAGAGAAGGGAGAGAGAAGGGAGAGAGAAGGGAGAGATGGGAGGAAGAAGGGAGAGACAGAGAGACAAGAGAGAGACGTGTGTGCTGGAAGACGACAAGCTGACAGAAACAAGGTTGAGGGGAGCGAGATTTGTATTTGCATGTGTGAAACTCTCAGATTCTATGGGAACTATTGGAATGAAAGAGAACCAGAAGATGTGTCTCACACCACAATGCTCATGCCGCAGAAAAGTCGTACTGTAGACGTCTGCTGCGATGAACATTGCACGGAGATCGACATCTGTGTTTCCTAAAGCACCTTGAGTCAGCCAATTTGGGACAGAAGGTTCAGATTTCATGCACGAGGGGAACTTTGCAAAGGAAAGAAAATCAGCAGCAGCAGATGTTGGGGGACACTGTTGACACATGTCTTTGCTTGTACATCTGAATTGTGCTTCAAACACGTAGGTGAATCTCGAAGCGGCCACATTCATGCAACCCTGCAAAAGCACATAACTCACTCCGATTCTCAAAAGACGCGAGTGTGCTCACTCCGATTTTCAAAAGACGCGAGTGTGCTCACTCCGATTTTCAAAAGACGCGAGTGTGCTCACTCCGATTCTCAAAAGACGCGAGTCTGCTCACTCCGATTCCTCATGGTCGCCAGTGTCAGTGTATGTGTGGGCGGATGGGGCAGTGGTTGTGATGTATGACCCGAACTGAATCAGATTAGGGCTTTGTCTCCTGGTCAAAGATAAGCTGGGGTGGTCAGTCGAGGATGGTGGAGAGAGTGTTGCAGCCGCATACAATCCATCAGGTCATCAGGTCATGGGTCGATCATACGCATGGGTCGGTCGGGCCCGATTTATTCTGGGGTTCATGGTCAAGATTTCAGGCCAGAAATTGAGAAGACTCGGTGCGCTTCTGCTGGTCACAGAGTTTCGCGCCAAACTCCTCAGAATTCCTTGCAGAAAAAAAATAAAAATTCCTGTCTTTACCAGCCTCTGGAAGTCAGTGACCCTCAGGTCATGGGAAATCTGACCTGGCCCATCACTCCTCACCAGCCTCAATGCCCTCGTGATGCCGAGCCTGTGCCTTTGGAACTAGTGGCGACACTGCCTTGCTGTCTGCGTTAGACCATTGGTGGGAAGCACAGTGCGATGGTCCATGACTCGTGGACCACAGGTAGGCTGGGTGTGATGGGCCTGGCGAGAGATGAGAGAGGGAGGGGAGAGAGAAAGGAGAGAGAAGGGAGAGAGAAGGGAGAGAGAAGGGAGAGAGAAGGGAGAGAGAAGGGAGAGAGAAGGGAGAGAGAAGGGAGAGAGAAGGGAGTGGTAATTGTACTTTACATGTGTGAGACCCTCAGAATCTATGGAAACCGTCTAATGAATGAAGTGATTTGTCAAGCGATTTGTCTCATCCCATGTTATGGGCTCATGGCGCAGAAGTTCTGTGCTTTAGATGCATACCAACGCCCTACTGTTGCATAGTAAACTATGGCATGATGCTGTCATGGAAGATGTGGGATGATCTAAGGCTATGCCTTCTGACTTGTGAATTTTCAACCTTCTTTTTCAGAATCCCAAGATGCACCTTCCATGTCCAGCAAAAAGAAAAAAACAAATGGAGAACTTCACATCCAGCAGCGGCACTTCGCCTTCTGGCGCGCTTGTGAACCTCCCAGCCACCATGTGTTTGTATGACGATCCAAAAGCAGCTGCGATTCTCCGCACATGTGGGCATGCTCCTTCCGATTTCTTAGGGTTATCCCCACTTTCGTGTCTCCTGCTCAAACTCATCTGCTGCACCATTGCCTTTGCCATGTCAACACTTCTGCTCTGCGCACCATGCTACGCACCCTCCCTGCCGATGGTATGAAAAAAACAACCTTTATTGCGCCTTGTGGTACTGATTGCTTGGAGTGTGCCCAAGGAAAGATGCATCGGCTCCCCTTCCCCTTTATTGTCAGTCAATTCGTCCATTGCAGCTTGTCCTCTTGGATGTCCTTGGTCCTCTCCCGGTGGAGTCACTATGTGAGAGAGTGTGGTACATCCTCACTCTCATCGATGATTACTCACGGTTCACCTGGGTCTACCTTCTCCAGGTAAAGAGTGACATTGAGGCTCTCTCTCTCTCTCTCTCTCTCTCTCTCTCTCT
>SZWC01012131.1:70315-82735 GCA_023375785.1 Penium margaritaceum
TATACATATACATATACATATACATATACATATACATATACATATACATATACATATACATATACATATACATATACATATACATATACATATACATATACATATACATATACATATACAAATACATATTCATATTCATATACACATACATATACAGGTACATGTACATATACACATACATTTACATATACATTTTCATTGACATTATACATATACATATACATACACATATACATAAAAGTGTTTCTTATTGATTTTTATTTTTCATTTTTGTTATCATACATGTTCTTTTTTTCATAGTTGTTATGTTCGGTGACATTTTTGCTTTCTTTTCCTAACAAAGGGACTTATTTTCGAGTAATTGTAGATGATGGTGTTCCTGTAGTTTTGCTTTTTTTAAGGCATTGATGGACATGTTTTACTCGAACCTGATGAGTAGGTTGTCGGGCTGTGTTTTTGTGCAATGTATCATGGAGGTCCAATCCACGTGAAAAGCTTCATGCATGAATATTCTCTCGGGCGTTACTATCGAAAGATGTTTTTTGTAACCTAAAACTGTTCTTTTGACTCGGTGGGGGTTTAAGTAGTCGTATGAGAATTTGTTTCATTAGGTTTGAGCGTTCTTTATATATTTGCAAAAATTGAAAGCTGAATTTTAATGCATATATGTCCTTGGACGGCCTTCAACATTTGACATTCGGGGTCGTGTTTGAAAGATAATGTAAAAAGAAGCTCAATGGATGTACGAGCGTGGTCATGTTTTTCTGTCCATACTTGTATGTCCATCGTGCAATCGTCTATGTCTTTGCCATGAAAGGTTAAGGAAGCCCAATCATCTAATGTGGATGACGTTTCCTTTTGCTGTATTGATGCCCCTGAGCTGATGACACAAATTTGCAATGTGTGAACCATAATATTTACAAGTCAAGAACAACAATGCGAGCAAGTGTGGACAACAGACATGGAGATTCCGTTGTCCGGAATGGTGTATGGCATGCTTTTCTTGAAAATGATTTTCACCAATTTGCGAACCAAAACATTATCTTTACTGCGACAGCACATTCTTAGTTCGGGGCATGGCTTTGATAATGTTTAATCTGTTCTGGGCGTCCTGTCTAGAAGTCTCCGGAGCACCAAAAGTTGTGTTTCAATTTGCAGAATGTGGATCATGTAGTCATCATTCTCAAACTAGGAGCTTTTTAGGTATTGTCGAGTGAGAATAGGGGTACCGCGGAGGTCCGCCCCAAATATTTTGTCAATGTAATTCGTACCCCTGTCAACCTGCTCCATTTGGGGGTGCGAATCGATGCCAGCATCGATTCGCACCCCCATCAAGCTGGACCCTGGGTCGGTCCTGGGTCCACGCGAAGTGGTTCGCGAGTGACAAAACGGTTTTAAGAGGTTGCGCTGCAAGCACCAAGAATCGAGCGGAAGAGCGCGAAGGCAGATCCGCAATCGACGCACGAGGCACCTGGCGAATCTTACCCGTCTAAAAATGAAGTATTTCAGAATCTCTGTTCTGAAATGCTTTCGTACCCCCATCACCTCTGCATTTGGAACCCAACTCTCAATGGCCACGGCTGGCAAGGGGTGGGTGGGAAAGGGAATCCCGCCCGCTCTTTTGCTGACATCAGCATTTGTGCTTCGCGGCAGTTTCGTCACCCAAAAGTTGTTGAAACCGAGCCCACTCACCCCCTTTTTCATCGCACTCGCTCATCGTTTTCCGCTTCGCAAGACGACAAGAAAATTCGTTTCGCATCGTTTCGCACAAACGGACATCGATTCGCGACCGAAACTACACATCGAAGGACTAGGCAGGACTCGGAGGCTGTCCACTTCAACCGTGAGGGCACTTCATTTGAAGAACTCATCATTGTCCGCTATCTTAGACTGCCTGCCCTGACATCTTTGCGCAACAGACCCCACCATCGAGCCAAGTCACACGCACTCATCGCAGAACTTCGTCGCACACTTCCAAGCCTGGAACTTTGTGCTATTGTAGCCCGAACACCTGTTATCATTCTTTTACTAGCTGTCCCGACGATAAAGTCCTAGTTTCCCACGAGTTCCAGCCACTTCATTCATATTCAGAAATTGGTTTCCAAACATCCCCATAGTTTATCCAGTGCTAATGGCCGTGACCTTAGTTTTCAGAAAGCACAAACTTTTCAAGGGTATTTGAACATACAGCTAAGATGTGGGATAAAATCCAATTGACAACATAGGGATATGCTCACAAAAACATGAAAATACATGGAAGATGGAAACCAAATACACTTTTTTTCGATCGATCTAAATTTAGAATCTAGGAAAAAAACATAAAAAATAAATTCTATAAACAACAACCCATGTTATGTATCTACATATACAATGGATGTCTTCAATGCATACATACATATACAATGCATGTCTTCAATGCATACATACATACATAGACATATCAATGCATAAGTACAAGTAATAGCATACATGCATATGTAGTTATAATGAATATGTAAGTATACATCTAGTTGTAAGATATGTGTAAACATGTATATATATATAGAAATCGACAAACATGTATACATAATTATAGACATAGATATAAACATAGATATAGATATAGATATAGATACAGATATAGATATAGATATAGATATGGATATAGATATAGATATAGATATAGATATAGATATAGATATAGATATAGATATAGATATAGATATAGATATAGATATAGATATAGATATAGATATAGATATATATATATAGATATAGATACAATGTAGATATATGTATAGGTATAGATATGGATATAGATATAGATATAGCATGTTATTTCTAATCTACCCTTAAAGTATGGCTATACGCTTAATGTTTCGGTACAGTCAAGGATGGTTGATTGCTTTCGTATCCGACGTGGTCTTGAGGAAGCCAAGTCGCGTATTAAGGGTTTTCGCCGAGGTTTCACGTACGCGACAAACCTGTCCGCCACCCATTTTTTGCATGTTCGCCCTCAACCATCCACGACGACCGGTGGGTGGGTAAACTTCGGGGTGGGATTAACTCGCATTCCCACTCACCCTTTGCCAGCCGTGGCCAATGAGGCCTCTGGTGGCGTGCTGGAAGGAGCTGCGCCTTGCATTCACGATCTGCGCTGCGGTGCGCCTCTCGCCTTGTTTTGGGAGGCTTCGGACGAAGGAGCAAGTTTGCCGCGCCTATACTGCAATTGGAACCGGGAGTCGTGTCGCAGCCTTGCTGACTGCAAACTTCATCCCTTTCTGCAGCGAACAGAGGAGCCCCGTTCATCTTCTCTCCCTGTGAGAGGAGGTGAACGGCAACCCATTTCGAGGCCATGCAGTCCCATATCAACCCTTGCATCTTTCTTCCACCTTTCTTACCACGCACTCGGTCTTGCTAACCCTCCGCGCGATTCTGAAGCGCGAGGCTAGCGAATGGCAAGGCAGTTGTCCGCCATGTCCATGGTAGGGAAAGGTGTCCTTTCACTGCATCGGGTCGTGAGAAAGTCCTGGACCGAGCCGACAGTCCGAGAGGAAGAGCTCGCCGCAGACCAAGAACACACGAGTAGAGGATGAGAAGCAAACTGGTCCCCTAAGATGTGTGCGTGCTGAAGTCTTCAGCCCCGGCAGTCAGTCCCACAACCGATTACCAGACTTCCCTCGCGAATAGCTCATGGTTTCAATGGACGTCGTGGCTCTGCCCAGAATGTAGGGCCGCAGGTGGGAATTTGTGAATATGAGTGAATACGGGTGAAACAGTTTCGCTCACCCACGCACGTCCGCGGCGATCCGTTTTGCCTTGTCTCGCGTCATCGGACAGAGGACGCAGTGGCCGCGGCTGGCAACGTCTGCCTGGGAACATGATCCAATCCGACCTACTTCATGACGTCATATTGATGTCTGGGATGCAAGAATTTTTTTGCGGAAAGTGGTTGAAACATTCCCTGCTCACCCACCTTCCAGTCGCAGTCGTCCATCGGTGTCCGGTGTGTTACACATCTGGACAATCAAGAAAAGTTTCGATCGAATCGTTAGGACATTTTGGTGCACTATCACCAAAGAGTGGTGTCATATCATCACGCGATGGCATTTTAAACTTGCAACAGATAGAATTTTCAGAGCCGGACGGCGTCGATGGCCGCGTCCGTACAGGCCGCCCGTACATCACGATTCCCTCCCGCCAAGTGTGCATCCATCTAGGCAATCACTGGACATGACTACCTCTGGTGACCCTACATTTCCGTCCATCGATAGTTTTGTTGAAAGAAGACGACAATTGCAATGCATCAATTCTCTCGTCTATCGAGCCGTGAGCTTGATGGGATGGATGGCGTCTTGCAAGCAACAAAACAGCGGACGCGAGGGACTATCGGGGAGGGCCACATCGCGTAGAAAGCATCGCACACTCGTATGTACGGACGAAGGCATCGAAGCTGTCCATTTATTGAGATTTGAGGATCCATCGGAGTTTTATATGCGCGGAAGGCCCATCACGTGATGATGTGACACGAATCAAAGATTTAAAGGAATGGGATATTCTTTTTAACAGAGTTTGCAAATAAAGATGTTTGTTTCTGGGCGGCAATCGAGAGTTCACTCTTGGTTCCAACTTCAAAATTTGGAGATGCAAGCACCACATCATGTTGTATAGTTCGCATGGCTTACGCTTACACGAGCTATAGAAATTGCCTTTTGTGAAATCTCTAGCATGATACAATGTCGACCGCTGTACGTCACCCCCAAGCACATCGTTCACCCAAATCCATCAACGAACAGAGTGGGGTGAAAAACTAAATTGGTGAGATTGGATCATGTTCCCACTCACCCATTGCCAGCCGCGGCCAGTCTGTCCAATAGTTGAGTGGGTTGATGAAGTGGGTTTAATGTCACTCACCCATTCCCACCTGCGACCTAGGTAAATGGTTTTCTCCCGTCGTTTCATTTTCGAGTGGGAATCCGAGGTAGGCAGACAGAACAAGATGTGGCAGCGGCTGCAACTTGCAATTTTGCAACTTGCAGTTTTGGAACTTGTGAAAGGGCGGTTTTGCGAGCCACAAGGGCCGACTAAAAACAGTAGAGAAAATAACGAAATCCAAGTTTTTCTGCACATCGATGTGGCTCATATAACCGCCCAATCGTTGACAAAAGGCTGAGATATCCGCACTTTAATTATTCACATCGACAAAACTACACCATATCCATTTTTATGACCATGCCCAATCGACGACTGAAGACGCCGATCAAGCATAGCAAGAGGGGTGATGTGTTATCCCCCTCGCTTTACTCCTTGACCCCCTCCCCCCCTCCTCGCGAGAATCACGATCGAGCAATTAGGCTTTTCCTTCTTTGATTTTTGACTCACAAAACCAAATCCCTGGATTTGGGGTTTTCTATGCTTGCGCAGGCGGAGCCCGCGCAACATGAAATTCTACATCCCCCAATGTGGGTTTGCGAATAAAAAGAAAGGGCTAATCACTCAATCGCAATCGAGCCAAAATGCCTTTTCCAAGTTTTTTTCCTGGACAAGCAAACCCATTTTCACATGAAAAATACTGTGAAACCCTACCCCAAGTTACTTCAAGGTTTTAGGGTTTCACTTTTGCGCGGGCTCTTGCTCAACCCCGCGGTGTAGTTGCTAGGAAATTACTTGGTTAACCCATGTGGGGTGGGGCGGGTGAGCGCAATGACCAATGTAGCGTAAGACACGCCATGGATGGGGTAACACACTAATTGTCTTGGTTGACTGCACCATTCTAATTCGAGGGGAGCGAGCGAAGTTAGTACCGATGAGCACACACCCACCACGAGCATCAAGCTCGGGTGAGCGAGGGCTGCCACCCGAGGGTCGAGCCCGACCACTCGGAGTAACCGAGGGTGGCTGCTCACAAATGCACGGCCAAGACCGCACGATGGCCCCTTAAGGATCAGCACCCATGAAATATGCAGCTCCCCCAGCACATGCAAGGCAAGAGAACATGATGCAAGGCACGGCAGCGAGACTATACAATCCCTAGCATCTACCGCATCACATAATCATAAAGAATCATAGAGAGTCATGTAACAGCCATGCGTGTGCCACAAGGCACTCCAGGAACAAGGAGCAACAGTAGCTTGAGGGCGTCAATGGCTCCAGCCAGAGCGAACACGCCTGACGCTTCCCCAGGTAGGGCCATTGTCACTTAATCTGTACATGTGTGTGTACAGTGTGGGAGACAAGAGGGCATTGAGTTGTGAGTGGCCAGCAAACTTCAACACTCCCCCATGACGCACAGGCAATCAACCCACACACATGAGAGGACAACAAGAGGGGATCACGAGAAGTGAGAGAGAAGTACTAGAACCAATGAACCTGGGTCATGTGGACAGATGAGACCAACAGAGTAAACAACACTTTTGAAGACATTACAACTGAGTGCCTTAGTGAGAAAGTCAGCTCTCTGAGACCGCGTGTCCACCCCAGCAACCTGGACGATGTCAGCGGAAAAGCATTCACGAACAAAATGGTGCTCCACATTGATGTGCTTGGTGCGTGAATGATGCATGCCACTGTTTTTAGCAATGGCCTTTGTGCTTTGATTGTTGCAATGCATAGTGATGCAACAGATGGGTGCACATAGTTGTTGCAACAAACGACACAGCCAGTCAGCCTCACACGTGCCTGCACCAAGAACAACATATTCAGCTTCAGGAGTGCTGCGAGCAACGCACCCTTGTTTGCCACTTTTCCAGGAGATTAAAGTGCCATCGACCAGAAAGATATATCCCGTTCGACTGTGGGCATCAGAGTCATGCGCCCAGTCACTGTCTGTGAAGCCGTCCACCACGACTGAGGGCTGTGCACGAAGTACAGTCCAATGCGAGGGGTGGAGAGGGCGTAGCGCACTACCCGCAATGCTGCCTCAAGACGATGCTCACGGGGGAACTAGGAGAACTGGGACAGGAAGATCACAACAAATGCCACATCAGCGCGGGTGGTCATGGCGAGGTACATCAAGGAGCTAATGACACGAAGGTAGTCGGCCACATCAAGTGTCTCCCCCAATGTGGGCACCTCCCAAGAATTCAGTAAGGACTGACCAACGGGTGTCATGGGAGTGGACGCCGTGGGGACTAATATGAGGAGCGGAATGAATCGCTCCCCTAGGCTGCGTACATATGCAGCCTGATGCACGTGTAAAGTGCGATGCCTACGGTCAGGTTCCAGCTACATGCCAAGAAAGACACGAGCCGGGCCAAGATCCTTCATCTTGTATGCCGCCTGGAGCAAGGCCTTGGCTGTCGCGAAAGATTTGGCGTTAGGAGAAGCAATGAGGAGGTCATCCACGTATAAAAGAATGGCGACAAGTGGCTTGCTGGGGGCACTAAGCAACAACGCGGGGTGCACAGTACTCCTTTTGTACCCCCCCCTTTTCAAGGGTCAATGTGATCTCTTGGTTCCAACAACGTGGGCACCGTTTTAGGCCATAGAGGGCCTTGCGCAATCACCATACTCGGTTACTTCCATCTGAGAAGCAGGGTGGCTACACCATGTAGATCTCCTCGTCCAACCTACCGTGGAGGAAGGCATTGTTGAAATCCATCTGCTCAAGCTCCCAGTCATGCTGAGCGACTAGACTCAAGAGAGCCCTGACTGTGGTGTAGCGACCAACTGGGGCGAAGGTAGTCAACACCAGAGATCTGAGAAAATCCCTTTGTAGTGAGATGAGCCTTGTACTGTTCGACTGTGTTATCAAGACTCAGCTCGCGATGTTATACCCTTTTGGCAGCAACTACCTTGTAGCCTGGTGGGAGGTTGATAAGCTTGTACACACCATGCTCAGACAGTGCATCAAGTTCGGCCTTCATGACCTGCTCCCACAACGAGGAATCCGAGGCTATGCCTGCTGCATGCACAGTCAAGGGCTCGGGGGGCAGCGGGGAGAGCTCAGCGGCAGCAAAGCACGATGCAACATACCCAGATACAGATGAGGAGAGAGCTGAATGGAACTCCTCCTCGACAATCGAGTAGGCAAGTGCAGTACTGGGGAGCATGATGGACGCTGCACTAGACAGAACAGAGGTAGCAAGGCCAAGGGCACGGAGACCAGGGTCACCAGAGACCGCGGGATGAGACTGAGAGGGGAGTGCCCCAAGGCGCCCACCACGAGTGTAGGGTGATATCGGTGGGATGGATGGCAAACGAACAGAGGAGGAAGGAGCAGCAGGGTGCTGCTGCATAGACGGAGCTGGTGAGGCCATAGGGTCAGACGGCTCGGAGAAAAATGGTGGTGGGGACATGGCGCCAGTTGGAGGAACAGAGGAGGAGATAGAGGGTGCAAAAGAGACAGAGGGCTGAAGAGAGACAACACCAAGAGAGGCGGGAGACTGGTAGGGAGAAAGCGAGGTTAGAGGAGCAGAGGACGCGGAGGGAGAAGAGGACACAGATGGAGTACTCCGCTCTGTCGACGAGGCAATAAAGGGTGGCGAGGGTCGCATAGAGGGGAGAACAGGAGGCCCAGAGGGCAAAGGACCACCCCCACCCCAAGTGGGCGGAGAGAGGGACCCAGCAAAGCGGGGAGAATCATGTTCTAACAAGTGTTCAAATAAGAGAGCATCACGAGATTGAATGACACGGTACCGGGAGGGGTCCCAGAAGCGCCACGCTTTGGAGAATGGAGAGATGCCGAGAAAGAGGCAGAGCCGACCACGAGGAGACAGCTTACCGTGGCGTTGGTCCAAGGGGACCCACACAGAGGTAAGACACCCCCAGACGCGGGCAAGGCGGAGGTCAGTACGTTGACCAGTCTAGCGTTCCAAGGGGGTGACAGAGTGGGGAATGGGGCCGTGAGGGACAAGGTTCCAGACCCAAGTCATCTAGGACATGGCCTCAAAGGCAAAGAGAGGGGATTGCCCGGAGGCAGAGAGGAGAGAGCAAACACCATTAGCGAGGGTGCGGTTCCAATGCTCAGAGACACCATTATGCGGGGGGGTGGTAGGGAGCAGAGGATTCAACCCTGACACCACACGATTCAAGGAAACGAGAAGTAGAACCAAACTGCTCACTACCGTGGTCGGTGCGAAACACATGCAAGGGCCGAAGACAGGCACGCTCAGTCTGCGGGGGCCAGGATTCAAGAACATCACTGACTTTAGTTTTGTGACGAAGGGCAAAGACCCAACGGTAATGAGAGAAGTCAGTCAAGCACAGGATGTAACGGCCGAGGCCGCCAAGGAAGTCATGGGACAACGGACCCATGACGTCAGCGTGCACCAGATCGAGAGGGTGAGCGGTAGTGGACTTAGAGGTGGGGAAAGAGGAACAGTGCATTTTCCCACTGGGACAATCAAGACAGATGGTCGTACAGGGTGGAGAAAATTTGGCGAGGTGAAGGCCAAGGGCGGGTCGAAGGCGAAGAAGGCGCTGGATGGCAGCAGTGTGAATGTGGCAGAGATGGCGATGCAGGAGGTCGGTATGTTCGGGAGACCGGGACAGAGCAACGTGAACAAGAGCAAAAGCAGCGGAAGACGAGGGCAACGTAAGTGGAACACGGAACAGGTGATCACACCGCACGCCACGAAGAACAACACGGCCAGACAAGCGCAGAGAGATAGAGGCAAGGCCACGACTAGAGGAGAAGTCCATGCCCTGGTTGTCAAGGGTGGTCACAAAAAGACGGCTGACCTCAAGATCAGGCACGTACAACACGTCAGGAAGGTAGAGAGTGCCACCAGGACCGACATAACGGACAACACCAACACCTTGAACAGGGAGTAGCTAGCCGGAGCCTGTGCGCACGGAGCGAACAGACTAAACGGGGCCAAGGGACACGAAGGAGGATCGACAGGAGGTCATGTGATGTGTGGCCCCAGAGTCAATGATCCAAAGGCCAGGCGAGGAACGAGTGGAGGGGAGAACAAGGCAGAGAGCGACGGTGCCACGGGCAGATGGAGAGGACATACAACCAAGACAAGTAGGGAACGTGTGCGACTGCCAATCTTCAATCCAGGCATAATCATCAAGCAAGTCCCCCTAAACACGACCAGAGGAGGCACCACGAAGAGTGACCTCAGACTCACAAACAGACATACGTGACTGGCCACTCACACTCTCACCTCCCTGAGAGTGAAGGTGAAGGAGCTCCGCCAGCTGACGCTCAAGGGTACGCTCCTCATCACGTCGATCAGATCAGCGCTCCAAGGAACGGTCAGAGAAGTTCCCGTCTTCACGAGCCCAGTGTGGCACGTGGTAGTGAGAGGGCGGGGGACTGTAGTATGGAGGGCCAGATGGAGGAGGAATCCAACCCCAGGGGCTGTCAGGATGAGATTCGCGTGGTGCGGTCCCGATGTTTGTCTAATCGCCTCTAGTGGTTCACGTCTACTGTTTTGGGCGAATCTGAGATTGAGCGTGAGCTTTCTGGTCGCCTCACGCTATGTGAGCAGGAATTTAGAGACAGACAGTTTGCGAAGGGAATAACGTCGTTTTGAGTTAGTTTTTTAACATGGACATGATCACATCATTTATAGGGCTAGTCATGAGCTTTCGAACGCACCAAACCGCGTGCAATTCGGCCAAGCGTAACTCAAGTTATGCTTGCCGAAGCGCAGGTCTCACCCACCACAGAAGCCTGATGCCGCCACTCGCCATGGCGCCTTCATTCACGTGCGAAGCGCCTTTCCCAAGGCGCATATCCCATTGCACATGGTGTAGGGGTCCCCTGCACTGTTTCCACGCACTCTACCCACTTTTGGGTCGTGTTTGGTGATGGGGTGTGACGAGGTTCGAAACCAGTCCGTGGACCTGCAGTCAAAAATTTGACAAAGTCCTCGAGTAACAAAACGTACTACTGAGTTTTGGACGTCGAGCCAGGATTTTGGACAAGTCCCTCAGTAACAGCCTGTACTACTGGATCCGGTGGATGATCCACCTGATCAGGCGGATCATCCACCGGACGCCTCGGCAGGCCTATCGGAGCATTTTCTCCACATGGTATTTTTGTTACTCGGTCCGGTCGATTATCGACTGGATTTCGAGTCGCAGCCGGCTCCCAGAGTCACTGCGCATACACCAACTTTGGAAAGCCATATCTCCCTCGATACTTATCCGATTTTGGCCAAACAACTTCCACCGGATTCAGCAACTCCTCAAATTTTAGGAGCAATCCTCCATTTCAGGATCCGAGCAAATTTCGAGTCGCCAAATCCGCCGGAGCGGAGTTTCCATTTTCTGGCGGCTCGTCAGCGCCTCCCGGCGCCGCACTTGGGCATGCGGAGGGGCAATTTTTCAACATTCTCCCCCTTGCACCTTCCATGCCCGCTGCTCTTGCTTTCTCTCACTCATCTTCCGCTGCGCCCTCCAGCCCATCATAGCTGGTCATCCTAAGTCCGGCCACGCTCATCGCGTGCAAGTCCGCGGGTTGCGCTTTGGTCAAGCAATCCGCAAGCATGTTGTGCGTGCTGCAGTGCTGCAGCACTACCTGCCCCTTCTCGACCATGTTCTCGTGCGTAATGATAACGCACGTCGATGTGCTTCATCCTCGTGTGCTGCGTCGGGTTGTTGGTCAGCGAGATGGAGCCGGTGTTGTCCTCTTGTACCACCGTAGGCTCCAGCTGCGGCACGCCCAGCTCCCCCAGCAATCTGCGGAGCCACACCGCCTCCTTGACCGCCTCGGCCAGCGCGATGTACTCTGCTTCCANAGTGTAGTGGCCCTGGGTCGGCCACGTACCTGCTCACTTGGCCCACCGCGTAGGCCAGGTCCGGTCGAGTCGCCACCATGGCGTACATGAGACTGCCCACCGCCGATTGGTAGGGCACCCCTGTCATATCCTCCCGCTCTTCTTTTGTTTGCGGTGCGATTGCCGTACTTAGTTCACAGGTCGTGGAGACAGGACTGCACACTGGTTTGCAGTCCTCCATGCCGTACCGCTTCAGTACCTCGGCCACGTATTTGGCATGCCCCAGCTCAAGCGTGCGCGCCCTCCGGTTCCGCGTAATGCTCACCCCGAGGTAGAACTCCAGCTCCCCCATGTCCGACATCTGGAACCTGCTGCTCAGCTGCTCTTTCAGCTGCTGTAGGCTCGGCAGGTCTGAGGAGCACAAGATCAGATCGTCCACGTAGAGTGCAACAATCTGATGGAGCTTCTTGCTACGCCGCACATACACACTATGATCTGCCTCACATCGCTTGAAGCCGAGTTGTGCCATGAAGCTGTCCATCTGTTGGTACCAGCAACGGGGCGATTGTTTCAGCCCGTACAAGGACTTCCGCAGCTTGCACACCTTGCCCTCCGGCGCCTCCACCCCCTCCGGCACCTCCATGTAGATTTCCTTGTCGATGATGCCATTGAGGAAGGCCGTCTTTACGTCCATTTGGTGGAGCTCCATGTCCTTCGCGGCTGCCACCGCAAGGATCGCCCGGATGCTTGTGAACTTGGCGACGGGGGC